>JAODAL010045530.1:0-31850 GCA_025379985.1 Phyllomedusa bahiana
TGTTCCCAATAGATGTTGTCACAGCTCAGAGAGATAGTTTTTTTTAATACGAAAACCACCTTTGTATGAAGCTTAGGATATAGCTACATTAGAGAATTTTAGTTCTTATTAGTTAGAGGGGACTTGTAAAGACTCTATTGCTGTTTTGGGCCTGCGGGGGAGGGGGGGGTGGGGAGTGGGAAAAGGAGGGGGTTGGTGCAGCTTAACGGGGAGCGGGGAAGCGGGTATGGACCCCGGGACCACTCCCGGGGCTTGCCCCCGAGGGGGCGTAACAAAGTGGCCATTGGGTATGTGCTCTTCCAGACCCTTTGTGGAAGGTTTTTCTGCCCCTAACAGCCACCAAGTGAAACCTCAGAGCAGCCCCCAGGGGCAGCTGATCAGACAACCCAGAAGGCCCCAAGCTGGCACAAAAGGATAAGGGAACAAATATAGCAGACTAGGAAGTTGGCAGGTACGAAAGAAAAGGGCAGGATAAACGGATCCCAAAACAAAAAGGGTTTTAAACAGAAGCCCGGTACAAAACAGACTGACGGGAAAACAACCCCCAGAAAAAGATCAGAGATTAAGGCAGATCAGGAAAGGGGAACAAGGCATGCCCAGGGCACAAACACAGGCAGAGAACAAGGAAAGGGAAAAACTCACAGACTAAAAACAGGGACAGCAGAAACAAGCTGGAACTAAGGCATTAACATGGAAAAGAAGCTCACAAAAAAGGTGCAGACAACACATGGAGAACAACAGGAGACTAACCAAACATAGAGGATCCACAAGGGACACCAACAATAAGACAATACACAGGAACAAAAGACTACACCAAGAGAAAAAATGACACAAAAAGGATCAGGCAGGGTGGGGAAAAGCGGGCTTATAAACCCAAGGGGGAAAGGGGGGTTTGGGCGGGAACCCCAAACCCCCCGCTGCACACTGTGGGGAAATAAAGGAAGGGAAGATGTGGCCCCCCCCCTCTATAGAGCTACAAGGTTAGGGCAGCACCCCAAGATGGAGGAGCGGGATGGCCAGCAGGGGAAAAAGCCCACAGCAATCACAGGTGGTAACACAGTACGGACCCAACCAAGCGCACTGCAACGGGAAAACCAGTCTGCAATAGGAAATAGGAATGACTGCGGTTGCAGCAGAGGCCGCAGGAAAGGGCAGGAGTGGCACGACCTGACAGTACCCCCCCTCCTTAAGCCCCCCCCTCCAATCTACAAAAGGGAAAAATTCCACCTGGTCGGGGGACCGAAACAACCCGGGGGCAACCCAAAACCCAAAACTACAGGCTGCATAGCCGAAACCCGGGGAATCCTAGAAAGGGGTGTGCACAGGGGGAACAAACGGGGCACTAGGCAAAAATGGGGGGGAAAACCCAGGGCGGGCAGAAAGGGCCACAGGGGACTCGGGTCAGGGCGAGACCGTAAGACGGGGGACTCCAGGTCAGGGCGAGCCGTAACCCAGGGGGACTCAGCAGGTCAGGGGGCCGAAGCCCGGGGACTCAGAGGCTCAGGGCGAGACCGAAAAGCCCGGGGACTCAGCAGGTCGGGGCGAGAGTAAGCCACGGGGACTCGCGGCCTAGGGGGGAGCCGTAAGCCCGGGGACTCAGGGTCCAGGGCGAGACCGTAACCCCGGGGGACTCAGCAGGTCAGGGCGGACCGTAAAGCCAGGGGGGACTAGCAGGTCAGGGCGAAAACGTAAGCCAGGGGGGACTCAGAAGCCGGGTAGGGGCGCAGCTCCAAAAACCAAAAGACCGCCAAAAAAGAAAAAACACTCCCACAACATAAAGAGACAGCCAGAAAAAAGACCTCACATGGGCCAAAAAACGAGGGCAAAATGTCAGCAGAGTCCATAACCCGTTTCCACTGTAACGGTGAGCAGGGAAAGGGGGGATGGACCCACTGGACCCCTGCCGGGCTTGCACCGGGGGGGGGGTAACTAAGTGGCCATCGGGTATGTGCATCTTCAAGAGCCTTTTTATGGTAAGGTTTGGGTGACCCAAAAAGCCACCAGGGCTACCCCAGGCAGTCCCCAGCGGGCAGCTGACCAGACAGGCCAGAAATGCCAAAGTAGGACAAACAGGATAAGGGAACAAAATACGCAGACTAGGGGTAGTATGTGCAGGGACAGAAAGACAAGGACAGGACTACACGGATGCCCCAAAAAAGAAGGTTAAACAGAAACCCCGTACAAAACAGCTGACTGGAAAAAAACACCCCGAACAAGTCAGAGATAAGGCTAGGACTCAGGCAAGGGAAAAGGCATGACCAGGGCCAAACACAGGCAAGGAAACTCACAAATGGAAACAGGGACAGCGAAACAAGCTAGGAACTAAGGGATTAACAGGCAAAGAAGCTCACAACAAAGATGCAGACAGACACATGGAAAAAAAAAATGGAGACTAACCAAACATGAGGAACCACAAGGACACCAAAAAGAAGACAATACACAGGAACAACAGTACACCAAAAGAAACATGACACAAAAAGGGTCAGGCAGGATTGGGGAAAGCAGGCTTATAAACCCCAGGGGGAAGGGAAATTGGGAGAGGGGCCCAACCCCCCTGCAACTGTGGAATAAAGGAAAGGAAGATGTGGGGGCCGCCCTCTAAGAGTTCAAGGAAAAGGGCAAACAAGATGGAGGGGCGCATGGCCACATGGAAAGCCGACAGCAAACACAGGTGAGTAAGCAGCGGCTACAGGGCACTCACGCTACCTGCAACAGGAACCAGATCTGCGTAGGGAAATAGTAGACTGCGGTTCGCAGCAGAGGCCGCAGCATAAGGACAGGAACGTGGCACAGACCGTGACAGCAGTCCAGCCTGTCCTGTCCTGAACTCGCATTGAAATAGCTATGTTTTTTTTTCACTTTTTGGCCGAGACCCCCCCCAACGAGGTGAAAATTTTCCCTTTTGTTTTTGCAGTTTTTTTGGTGTCTGTGCGTCCCCGTTTGTACAAAAAGCCCCCCTTTTTACACAAATTGGGTTAAGTATTTTATTGTAATGGTGCCTGATGTCAGCATTGTAAATCCTCCATATCTCTTCCGTAGAACTTTTAAATAATTCTATTGCAATCCGTGAGTCACAGTTTGGCGCAAATAACACATTTGTATGAAAATTTGGTTACAATATTTTATTAACTGGACCTTTGTCAGTGGTCCAAAACCGCCTTTTCTAGTCCATAAACTTTTAAATAGTTTTTGCAGTCTGTGCGTCTCGTTTGGGAAAATAGCGCCCTTGCCCGAAAAATTTTGGGTTCAGATTTTTTATAGTAACTGGTCCCTGTTGTCAGTGGTGCCAAAACCGCCATATCTAATCCATATAACTTTTAAATAGTTCTATTGCCTCGTGCTTTCCAGTTTGGCAAATAGCGCACTTGTACATCATGAGGTTTAGGGGTCATGCTGTGGTACGGAAAGGAAATAGTCAATTTTCCGTTAAGCTAAAAGGGGGTTTCAAGACTCTTTCTTCGGGCACTTTTTAATCTGTGGGTCATGCGGGTTTTGGGGGTAAGCTGTGGTCAGGACAAGGTAGAAAAATACCCAGTTCAACAAAATCTGCTTCAAAAAATATTCCTTTCCGGCATTGGAAATCTGTGGCTCATGCTTTTTGGGGCTCATGCTGCGGTCCAGGACGGATGTAATGTCCAGTTCAAACAAAATGGTGTTTCAAAGACTCTTTCTTCAGGCACTTTTTATTCTGAGGTTCTATCAAGGGCATCTTTGCTGGTTTTGGGGCAAAGAAAAAGAAAACAATAGTAAAGGTATTATTGACAAAAAGCAAATATCAAGCGCTTCAATGTCATCAAAATGAAGAGCGGTTGGTGTGTGTCCACCCTCCTTGATCCCCGTTCCAAATAAAAAAGTCGAAATTTACTTAAACCCATTGAATTGGGCTCCAATCTCCCCATCCACAAACTTTAACATGAGAACCATCTTTTTATAGACAATCTTCTTGCCTATTTATTCAAAAATTTTGGGACTTGCAAGTATTTAGCATATGCTTAGTACGCAGATTTTGGGCATGTAATGCATTGTTATGTTTTGCTCCAAAAAAATAAAAATTTTTTTATTTTTTATTTTTTTGTTAGTATTGGTAAATCCACCTTTGGCTTTCAGCACTACCTGAATTTTTTGGCTGCCTAGATCGATTAAAGCATGTCTTAAACCCAAAATCTGATCCCAGGTCCTTCTCACGTTCCCAATGTTGGTGCATATTTTGATTTGGGTACAAAAACAACTTTTTTTTAAACTCTCCCAGAAGTTTTTTCGATTGGTGGGGGGGACTGTGGAGGCCATAAGCAACTCTACTTCATTGTTATTGAACCTTCCTTCTCCCAACCTTTTGTATGTTCGGTCATTGTCCCGGAACACTATGAGTCCCTTTTTCCCAAAAAAGTGTTGAAAAAATTTAAAATTTTTTTCAAAAAAGAACCCCTTTTTCCCCCACCTTCAATTCCACCCTTAAAAAATCCCCCCCCCCCGCCCCCCCCCCCCCCCCCCCCCCCCCCCCCCCCCCCCCCCCCCCCCCCCCCCCCCCCCCCCCCCCCCCCCCCCCCCCCCCCCCCCCCCCCCCCCCCCCCCCCCCCAACCCCCCCCCCCCCCCCCCCACTCCCGCCCACCCCCCCCGCCCCGCCCCCCCCCCCCCCCCCCCCCCCCCCCCCCCCCCCCCCCCCCCCCCCCCCCCCCCCCCCCCCCCCCCCCCCCCCCCCCCCCCCCCCCCCCCCCCCAAAAAAAAAAAAAAAAAACCCCCCCACCCCCACCCCCCCCACACCAAAAAAAAAAACACACCCCAATAAAAAAAATTTTTTTAACGAAACAAAACCTTCTTGAATTTTTAAAAAATTTAGGGGATGGGGTTTTCCCCAAAAAAAATAAATTCTTTTTGGGTTTTTTTGGGGTTTAAAAAGTGGGGGGGGGGGGGGGGGTATTTAAAAAGATTAAGGGGGATTGGGTTTTGGGGAAAAAACAAAAAAAAAGGAAAAAAAAAAAATAAACAAAAAAAAAATTTTTTAAAAAAAGGGGGCATAATTTAAAAAAAAAAGTTAAAAATTTTAAGGTTTTAAAAAAGAAGAAAAGTAAGGAAAAGGGGCAAAGTATTGAAAGGTTTAAAAAGTCCAAAAAAATTAACCCCTTTTTCAAAAAAAAAGTTAAGTTGGTAAAGAAAAATCACAGAAAAACCTAATAAAAGCCCCAGTGCTACATGGGAGAAATTTAACAGGTGCAGCTCACTGATAAACAATTGCTCACACACCCATCCACCAGGGAGGAAACTGGCTAGTAAAAAACTGCACATTGGATAAGAACCAGTTCACACCAGTATGCAGAAAAGCCATAACACCATACAGGGGAGATTGCACAAATGCAAAAATTCTGATAAACAACCACTCACACACCTACTACCCATGAGGGGGGTAATTCCTAGTATTACAATTACATAGAGATTCTTAAGGGTGCCAGTGTCAAAATGATAAAATCAGGTGTGGAAATTATCTTTGTTCCACTCCTTTATCCAATTAAAGGTCTCCTCCGAATCAAATTATTATTACAGCTGTCGACAGCCGGAGCTCAAGAAATACGACCCACACCTTCTGTTTGGAACATAAATCTGATGTTTAATCACAGTAAATTACATTCCAATAGAACTTTTTAATCACATGACTATTCTATCACTACATGATTGGTTAATTGGCAGTTGCTAAGAGACAGATTCGCATTAGCATCTACGCATTAGGCATGAAGTGATAACACACATTCCTGAACTCCCCTCTGTATCGTCTGTGGGGAGGAGGGAGGCCTTGAATCTCTTGCTGTTAGCAGACACTGCATCTGTCTCAAGGAAAGCTGTGTGAAAGATATCTGATACGTCGATAAGGATGTATAGCAGTAAAAGCAGTTTAAACAAACTATCTGATAGCTTAATAAGAATGTAATGATGAAACAGACTTTGATGTTTTTTCCTTAAATTACCAACTTGACACCAGTAATACAATTTTGGATAGTGCACCATGCTGGCTTACAACCAATTGATGATGCCCTTACTATTCGATTGAGCAGGTTGCCCAGCACCTTTCAAGTGTTCAACATAAAATACTGACACCCTCTGCTCTCCAGTATTACAGGGCAAAACTACATACTGAAAAAATATCTACAAACTACATAGTGAAAAAATATCAAACATGAAGTATCAGTTGATATTTTGGCCAAAATACACAAGTTTGCAACCGACACAAGGGTCCTCATTGTCTTGCAAGTCCTTACACTAGAAATTCATGAAAGAAAATCACAGAAAAATTAAACATTGTTTACTTAAAAACACAGATACAGGTCCCCCTTAGGGCCCGTTTATGCGGCATAGGATGGTTTATCCGACCGGTATTTGTCCGTTTTTTGTGCCGTGCACATGGCCGCAGGGGGATGGCTTTTCTCCGCAATGAGTGGAGAAAAGCCCTCCCCCTTCACATTCACTTGTTCATATCCCGTCCGAAAACCGGACGGAAGAATGAACATATAGAATGTTTTTGCAAAACCGCAAACCGTCTGAAAAATTGGCCACAAACCGATGCCGTGGGGACATGGCCTTATGGTTAGTAGGTATGTGAGTGGTGTTTATCAGTATTTTTGCATTTGTGCATGCTCCCCTGTATAGTTGCTAGGAGTCCACAGGGCAGGTGAACAGAGAAGGTAAGACAACACGTGAGTCCTAGGCTAGGACCCCCAAATCTGTACCTTCCTTACTTGCCAGCCCGGCCCTAAGTGATTGGCTGCAACTGGGCGGCAGTCCCTACCTTAGTTAAGTGCACACAGAAAGACAGACAAAAACAGACAAACAGTAATGGGAGATCAGACAGACCGAGAGTGGGCAAAAAGGTACTAAAACACAAGACAAGAAGAGAGTCATAGAAGTAGCAAATAGATCAATAAACCAGGAAAAGCTAGACAATGCGCACACCAAATCTAGCCAGGTCTATCACTGGCGAGGATCTCTAAACAGGAGGAGTACTAAATAGGAAGTCAGGGACCCGCTTCAGAGAGTGACTGGGCTGACTCTCAGATATCCAGAACAAAGCCTGAGAGGTGAAGAAAACGGTCAATCACCTTGTCAGATTCAGCTACTGTTTAACCCAGATCAGCAGCTGCAGACTGGTGTGGCAGGAAAACCTGTCAATGAAAACTAACACAGCCAGGAGTGTCTAAGGCTGTGTTCAGACTGAAGCCAGATATACCAAAAATCATGGCTAAAAGCACATCTTCCGGACAGAAGAATTTGATAAGGGCCGAGCAGGCGTGGTCATGACAATAGTGCTGTGGCTTTTCTGTATACTGGTGTGAATTGGAACTTATCCACTGTGCTTTTTTTTTTTTTGCTAGGCAATTGCCTCCCTAATGAATCAGTGTGTGAACAATTGCTCATACGTGCCGCTAGTAATGAATGTCTATGGGGCCTCCCCCCCACCCCCCGCATCGTGGGAGTCGGCACAAGCTCCGGTAGTCCCGGCGTAATTGCGGGGCGTCATTACACCCCGCAATTATGCCGTGTGAACTTAGCCTAAAGCTAATATGTCATTTATACCACATGGTGACAGCTGTAAAAAATAAAAATAAATAACACTACTAGGATTGCTGTATTTTGTTCAGAACGCATCACTAAAAACCTTAATAAAGAGTGATCAAAGCGTCATGGCACCCCATAAAGGTACCAATAAAAGCGTCAACTCATCCCGCAAAAAACACGCCCATAATCAGCTCCGTATACAGAAAAATAAAAAAGTTATGGCTGTCAGAATAGGACAACATAAAAATGCATTCTTATAGACATATTTCTATTGTGTACAAGTAATAAAACATAAAAAAAATATATATATAAAATGTATATCATTGTAATTGTACTGACCCGCATAGTAAAGTTATCCAGTCATTTACACTGCACGGCGAACACTGTAAAATTTAAACCCAAAAAATAATGACGGAACTGCGTCCCCCCCCCATTTTCATGGCCCAATACTAAAAAAAACTTGGAACACCTGTGCACCCAAAATGCATAATACACCCCTAGATGAGATCCATGAGGGGTGTTGAATCCAAAAAGGTGTAACTTCTGAAAGGTTTCACCTGTTCTGGTACTTTGGGGGCTTTGCAAATGCGATATGACACCCACCAAAATCTGTGTTCCAAAAGCCAAATAGCGCTCCCTCCCTTGTACACCCTGCCATGCGCCCAAACAGCAGTTTACACCCACATATAGAGTATTGTCGAACTTTAAAGAAATTGTGTAACAAATTTCAGGGGCTTTTTTTCCAGGATTCTTTGTAAAAATTAAACATTTTCAGCTAAAATTGCAGCTGGGAAAAAAAAGTCTTAATTTTCACAACCTAACGCTAAAAAAATTTGTGAAACACCTGTGGGGTTGATGTGCTCACTGCACCCCTGGATATATTCCTTAAGGGATGTGCAAATAGAAATATCAGTCCATCAAAAAACTGAAAATTCCAGCGCAGGTAAAACAAAAATATGCAACTTCATTTTCCAAATCCAGCAGATCCTCACGGGCTACGAGTTTCTAACCATACAGGTTCTTCGTCACGGTACCCTCCTCCCCCCCACCTGCGCTGGAATTTTCAGTTTTTTGATGGACTGATATTTCTATTTGCATTTCGCTGGCTGTTGGCGGACAGCTGATTCCTTGCGCAGGGGTTAACACAGTGGCTGGAGCGGGAGCGGTGTATGAAGGAGTTTTTGCCAAGCCGGACTTCACGTTTCAAAGAGGATCTGTAGGTGGGAGCTGTGTATAGGAAGCCAGAGTGCCGACGTATGAAGCATTCAGCATGCTGAGGATCCTGATAGGACAGTGGAGACTGTGTGAAGATACGTGTCATCTATACAGTAGGTTGCTACTATTAGCCGTCACATCGGTGGGAGTAGTATCCAGCACTCCTAGGATCCTGAAAGGCTGGTGCAGCCAGAATTATGTTTAACAAGGGTGTGTAATCATTACTTACTTCATATAGGAGTTTATAGCATCTCAACCCTATTCAGACTGTGTGAATTGAACCGGTAAGTTAAGTGTGTTCTTCTATTTTTTATAAGCTTAAGGGATGTGGTTTCCAATATCGGGTCTTCTTAGTGGTGTTTATTAAGTTTTAGCACCTTAGGGTGTCCACAAACCTGAAATGGCACCTAAATAAAGTTGTAATGAAAATGAGACCCCAAAGTCCAGTAGGTGCGCCTCCTACTCTGAGGCTTGTGGTTTAGCCAAATAGTGCACTAAGGCCACATATGGGTTATCTCTGAAAATGGCAGAATTGGGGGAATCGATATTGAGTTGCATTTCCTTGGTCACATCTACCATGTTTCTGTGAACAATAGATAAAAAGTGAAGATCTGCAAAAAAAGTGAAGTTTTTAAATTCACCTTCACTTTGCTTTAATTCCTGTGAAACACCTAAAGAAGATTTCTCAAGAAAAGAGAAACCACATCATCCAACTCATCGATAGTGTCTCTTGGCCAAGAAAATTGCCAAACTGTATCATGTGAGCCCATGACAGCTAGAACAATATGAAATGAAGTCTGACCATTTTTTCCAAAGCTAAGAGGTGAACGTCCAGGCAAAATATCAGTCAACCAGTTGGCTCATCACAAGGTCTATCAGTTCTAACGCGACAAACACGGCAGTGGAGACGGCTCGTAGGCTTTGTAAGAGTAAGATCACAGACGTCCATGCAAGCACTTGGCAACACGCATTACACAGGTCTGGAATGATGGCCTGAAAAAAGGGAAAGAAGCTTCGACCTCAATCTCTTTATAAGAGACATCGGCAAAGAGTTTACAAAAAGTATGAAAAATTGAAGATTGGAAACGGTTGATTTGGAGCGATGAGATAAGAGTCAATAGACCGGGCTCTGATGGAGGCAAATGGGTTTGAAAGAAGAAAAAGAAGAAAGATGCTAACGGATCAAGAAATTTAAGAACTTGTCAAGTTCAGTGGAGGAAGCCTGATGATATGGGGTTGTTGGATACTTGACCAGGATCAATGTTGATCTCAATGCTGAGCTTTATGTGAGTATCCTACAACATGAGTTACTTCATATACTTGAGTACCATGGGTATGTAAAGGACAATATAGTATTCCAGCAGTACAACGACCCAAAGTATATGTTAAGGTTGGAGAAGGAATAGTTCAATGACAATGAAGTAAAGTTGCTGTATTGGCCTCCATAGTCCCCAGACCTCAACCCTTTCGAACAATTGTGGGTAAAGTTGAAGAAAAAGCTGTATTTGTACCCAAGTTCAGTATACACCAACATTGGGAATGTGTAGAAAAGATCTGGGATAATATTTTCGTCAAGACATACTTGAATCTGATCCAGAGCCCAGAAGGATTCAGGCAGTATTGATAGCCAAAAGGAGGATTTACAAAATACTAACAAAATGATAAAAATTAACATTTTTATTTTTGAGGAGCAAAACAGTAACAATGCAGTTAAATTACAAGAATCTGCAGAACTAAGCAGATGCTAAATACTTGCAAGTCACATTTATGTATAAGATATGTAAGATGATTGTCTATAAAATGACGCTGTAGCCTTATGTACACAGCTGTAGTAGATGGTAAGATATTTAGCCTGAATGTCAAAAGTTCAAAATATTGTTACCATTTTGCTTGTCAGCATATGTTCTACCTAAATAGATTGATTATTGTATCGTAAGGTGATAAAAAGCTGAATGTTACCATTTTGCTACAGTATAGTAAATTCTTTAAGCATATAAATGCCAAAAAGACAAGGTCAGAGCAAGTAGGACCCTTAAAAACCTGTGATGGGGAGCTGGTCACTTGTGACCAAGAGAAGGCAGAGGTACTAAATAGGTTCTTCAGCTCAGTATATACTATCAATGAGAAAGTAGTTGATGGGGGTGGGCCAAGTGCAGATGTAAGTGGTGCCAGTACTGTTAATACATCATCTGCTATAATTAATTGGCTCAGTGTAGAAAAAGTCAAAGCCAAGTTAAACAAACTGAATGTGAACAAGGCTCCAAGCCCTGATGGCATTCACCTAAGAGTTCTTAAAGAGCTCAGCTCGGTTATCGATGTGTGCCCCTGTACATGATATTTAGAGATTTCCTGGTGACTGTTATAGTACCAGGAGACTGGCGCAAGGCAAATGTAGTTCCCATCTTCAAAAAAGGTTCCAAGTCTTGCCCAGGTAACTATAGACCAGTAAGTTTAACATCTGTTGTGGGAAAAATGTTTGAGGGGCTCATAAGGGACTATATACAGGAGTATGTTGACAAACACAATATTATTAGTGATTGCCAGCATGGATTTACTAAGGACAGACGCTGTCAGACCAATCTGTTTTTTATGAAGAGGTGAGTAGAAGTCTGGATAGCGGGGCAGCTGGGGATATTGTGTTTTTAGACTTTGCAAAGGCATTTGACACTGTCCCGCATAAGCGTTTGTTAGTTAAATTAGAATCCATTGGGTTAGAGATAACAGTGTGTAATTGGATTACAAACTGGCTGCTGGATCGTACTCAGAGAGTGGTGGTAAATAACTCCTACTCTGAGTGGTCCCCAGTTGTGAGTGGTGTGCCGCAGCGCTCAGTATTAGGTCCTCTCTTATTTAATGTATTTATTAACGATATAGTGGAAGGGATCAAAAGCATGGTTTCGATTTTTGCAGATGACACCAAGCTATGCAGGGTAGTGAAATCTATGGAAGATGCTCATAAATTGCAAGCAGACCTGGACACACTGAGTGCTTGGGCATCCACTTGGCAAATGGGGTTCAATGTGGATAAATGTAAGGTTCTGCATCTGGGTAGAAATAATCCACAGGCATCATATGTCCTAGGGGGAGAAAAGCTTGGAGAATCGCTTGTTGAGAAAGATCTGGGCGTTCTAGTAGATCATAGACTACAGAACAGCATGCAATGTTAATCAGCTGCCTCTAGGGCAAGTAAGATATTGGCGTGTATTAAAAGAGGCATGGACTCGCGGGACAAGGATGTAATTCTACCGCTGTACAAAGCATTGGTGCGTCCTCACTTAGAATATGCTGTTCAGTTCCGGGCCCCAGTTTATAGAAGAGATGTAATAGAGCTAGAGAGAGTACAAATACGAGCCACCAAACTTATAAGGGGAATGGAGCATCTTAGTTATGAGGAGAGGTTAGTAGAATTGAACTTATTTAGTCTTGAGAAAAGACTGCTTCGGGGGGACATGATTAATTTATATAAATATATAAATGGACCCTACAAAAAGTATGGGGAAAAATTATTTCAAGTGAAGCCCCCTCAAAAGACAAGGAGACATTCCCTTCGCCTAGAGAAAAAGGTATTCAATCTCCAGAGGAGAGGAGCGTTCTTCACTGTAAGAACTGTGAATCTGTGGAATAGCCTGCCTGAGGAGCCTGTCACAGCAGGAACTGTAGAGTTTCAAGAAAGGCTTAGATACCTACCTGTAACTAAAGAATATTAATGCGTCCGTAGCTATATACAATTCTGGATCCTGGCAGGTGGAGGCTCTGGGGTCAGAGATATGATCTCCACTGGAGCAGATTGGTTCTTGCCTTGTGGGTTCCAGGGCATTAACCAGTTGTGAGGCTGGGCTTAAAGTCCTTGTCTCTCTCCCTCACCCACATTTTCCCCACCCTTGGTTGAATTTGATGGACACGTGTCTTCTTTCAACTGTACTAACTATGTAACTATGTAAGTATGTAACTTAAACATGCGCCATGTAGGAGGGATTCAAGAGTCGGAGGTTTGGGAAATTGAGGAGTCAGAGTCAGAGTTGGGGCTTTGGCTTGCCAACTCCACAGCCCTGTTCACAACAGAGATAAAACTCTTCCAGGGCGAAGCCTTTGTGTCATTTGTGAATTAATCGGTCAGGAGTTTACGAATATGAAGACCATAAAAAATGTCAGCTTTTAGTTTTCCATGCTTAATCCAGGGAATAATCTACATATGTACTTGAAGCAATTACCCATTTTGTCCAAAGCCGTAACATCTTTCTTCATCAATCATAGCTTAATATGAAACTCGGCTTGAAAGAACGCCAAACTGGAGCTTCTCAAAGACACCACATGGGACAAATAACCAATGAAAAGCTACTAATATCTCATGATTAGTGTTGATCGAGCTGAACATCTAGATTTTCTCGAACCAAACATTTTAATGTTCATTCGAGTAAATGTTCGAATTCAACATGGCGTTCGACACTATTTTAAATTTTCAGCGCCTTTCTGCACTTTTGGCAGCCATACAATTAGTGCAGAGCACAGAGAAGTGTCAAAAATGTTATCGCTGAGGTGTAGGGCTCTCCTTGGCTGCGAAAATCACATGAACAAGTTATATTTATTTCACTGTATTGCGTTCTGATTGCCATTTTCCGCTCACTCTCTGTACTGTACAGACTACTCTCTGTCTGCTTGCTTACAGTATTGGGGGTGAAATCATTTTCAATTTTATAACACACCGTCTCCAATTCTCCTATACATATATAAATATGTATATTCTAAGTAGTGGTTGGTTGGTGAAAATTATTATGAGAAATATATTTTAAATAGTGGTTGGTTGGTGAAAATTATTCTGAGTAGAGAAAAGTACATTTTGGCAGTTTTGGGGGTTCAGTAACTGTATAACACACTGTCTCCAAATCTCCAATACAAAGAAATATATTTTAAATAGTGGTGGTTGGTTTGTGAAAATTATACTGAGTGGAGAAAAGTTCATTTTGGCAGTTTAGGGGGTGAAATACCTTTCAACTATACCGTGTATTATTGTCATACAGGTATATATCCAGGAAATAGAGTTCTCTCTGTTGCTAAATCTTACTCAACACCAAAAAGTGTAATTTGCCAGATTCACATAACGCTGAAATATACCAGTGTGTTATTGTGATCCACATATATACACACTTCTCTCTTTTTTATTACATATATCTTGTGCCACGGGCAGAGCTATAATACTTAGCTTTTGAACATGGTGAGAACAAGAGGTGGTAAGCGAGCAAGGAGGGGAGTAGGAAGTGGAGATAGAGGTACGAGACAAGGCACTTCTTCCAGTGCTCCTGACAACACACAAGCGAGCACACCGTCAGTCGCAGGACCGTCAGGCTTGTCATCGCTTGTTCAGTTCCCTGTGTGTCTCATTATTGAACAGTGTCGCCAATCTGTACTTCAGTAGTTATCAGACCCTCTTCCTCTTAGTCACGACCACAAATGTCATCATCATCAGGCTAACCTGAAGCAAACACGGGGCGAATGTCACAACCCAATATACAGACCACCCCAAATAATCCATATTCCGAAGAGTTCTTTGATCACACAATGCAGTTGGGGTCAAAAGGCATTTCAAAAGATCAAGAGGCCAAAGAGGATGATTTTGTCTGCTCTGACGCCCCACTCGAAATATCGAGTGGTCAGCAATGCCTCGCAGTGCCTGTGGCTTCTAGCCCGCAGCTTGAGGATGTAGACTGTGAGGAAGACGAAGTCACTTGCCAGTCCGGCAGCCAGCCTTCTGTGTACCAGGTGTGGGAGCATAAGAAACGTTTTCACCCCAATTATCCCAAAGCCAAAAGCCTGAATGTCAGCATTGCCAGGCTGTTGGCCTTGGAAATGTTGCTTTTCCCCCTGGTGGACACAGATGGGTTCTGCCACGTCATGGCCCTGGCCATGACGTATTGGAACCCAAAGAATCAAGCGTGGATCTCTGACCATTTTGTTGCCACAGTTGCCGATGTCACTGACTAGTAAACTATAACACGTCTTCTTGACAATGTGAAATACACATTTAAACTATACTACATCTCATGTCTATAGTTCCTGTGTCTGCTGCTTCTACAAATTGTATTCTACTGCTGCCAACAGCTAGATTTACAATTTTTACGGATGAATTTATTTTGGAATATACACCTGTATATACCTTGATGTGCACTGCATATACCACTTACTCCTCCTCATTGTAGCCCTCCAAATATTTATTTTGTAAATGCCTCCACCAGAACTTCGATGTTTCCCATTGGCATGTTCCTGCTGCCACCAATGGTACTGCCGCCTAATCTTGTCGAACCGGAACCTCGCTGTTCCCCACTACCATGTTCTCGTTGCCATAAAAGTTCAACTCGAACATTTTACTGTTCGCTCATCACTACTCAGGATACAATATTTTCAACACACAATGGTCTTTCCTAGGTCATTGAATGTTTAGTGTGGTTTCTAGATACAATGTCCCAAAGACTGATCCCGCCAATTATCATGAATATTTTTGGTGTAAAACATCTCTATTATGGCAGTGCATGCAGTGCGCCTCTCTACAGTATAGCATGGTGCTAGATGTTTTGTACTGCTCTTTAAATGCACAAGGATGAGCGGCTCCTTTGGACACCAGGTGAGGGCCCCATTTTCATTTTTTTCTGGTACATTATGTATAGAGTACAAATTAATTTTTAACCTCCAACTATTCTTTCTGATATCACATGTAAAGATTTGCTTAATCTGTATTAGTTCTATGCTTAATTTTCTTTAATCTTCATTTTGCATTATTTTGAATAACATTTTAAGGGCCTCAAAACCACTTGCCAATTTTCCACAGTGTTATAGTCTCAAAATAAAATACAATGGTCATCCCAGAAGCAATTAATATTGTATGTTGAGGGACCACTGTATATAATTATAAAAAAGAAATACATATTCAAAGCAAGAATAGAAAAGAATGATCCTATGATACATGTGAAATAGCCTTGTCCCAGTAAACCAATATTGGTAAAACAAATCCTGTCTAATGTTTAAGCCAGCAGGAAACTTTGTTCTCACTGAGAGGATCCAGAATGGTTCTCTCATTAACCCCTTACCGACATTTGACGTAGCCATATTTCATGGTCGGGAAGGATTTCCCGCAA
This sequence comes from Phyllomedusa bahiana, assembly GCA_025379985.1. Taxonomy (NCBI): domain Eukaryota; kingdom Metazoa; phylum Chordata; class Amphibia; order Anura; family Hylidae; genus Phyllomedusa; species Phyllomedusa bahiana. Next base: position 15,886 of record JAODAL010045530.1, read on the forward strand.
ATTGATGTATGGGTACGTCATGAGGCCTCATGTATCACTCACGGCCGGAGCTCACTTCGACCGCGGGCGATTAACCCTTAGCTGCTGCGATCAATCTGCCGGTGACATCACTATGCCCTACTGTGCGCTGTGAAAATCACTGATACAAGTAAAAAAAAGAGAAAAAGTACAAAAACAGTAAAAAAAAAAACAACATGTACATTACCCTTTTCCCCTTTACAAACGTCAATCGCCCCTAAAAAGATCAAAAATTAAGAAAGTATGCATATTTGGTATTACCGCGTGTGGAATGACCTACCCTATAAATCTGTCACATTATTTATCCTGCACAGTGAACGCCATAAAAAAAACAGTCATTGAAGTGCGATTTTTGGTCTTAAAATGGAATAAAAAGCTATCAAAAAGTCATATAAATGCCAAAGTGGTACCAATGAAGATGTCAGTTCATCCCACAAAGATACAGTCCACAGCTCTGTATATGGAAAAATAAAAACATGATGACTATCAGAAGATGGCGATGCATAAAAACTGCTTTACAAAAGAAAAACACTTTTTTTTAAAGCACTTCAACATAAGAAAAAACTATATCAATTGGGTATTGCCATAATCGTATTGACCCACAATGTAAAACTAACTTGTAATTTATACTGCATGGAGAGCGCCATTAAAAATAAAAAAACACTACAAGGATTGCAGTATTTTCTTCCCCCCGCCTTCCAAAAAACGGATTTAAAAGCAATCAAAATGTCTCATCTCCCAAAAATTATACCAACAATGTCTACTCATCCCACAAAAAAACAAGCCGCTAAACTATTGGTCTGCACAGTGGACACATTGTGCCACATGTATGAAAACTGTTTAGGTCTAAAACTCACTCTTTTGCCAATAGTAACCTATGGGCAAAAAAGTGAGTTTTAGACCTAAACAGGTTTATACATGTCACCCATTGCGTCTGAATTTTAGGTAATAAACAGGCACAATGGTGAATTCCATTCAGATAGTTTCTGAGTGATAGCCTTAGTCCAGGAGATTTTGCAGTTTTGCCTGAAAGATTTTCATACAGGATCTGGCATGGCTTCAATATGTATTGGTGTCTAAAAGCATGTACATACCCAACTTTTCATACAGGGGGCTATGCAATAGAACAATTGCTCCACCCTTGTGAAGCCTACAAAGGTCTTTGTTTTCCCAAAGTTGTTTCATAGCAAGTCGCTCTTGATTGGATCAATTTTGCTTAGTATCTGCAGCGGGAAATTGTGATTGTTGTTTTAGATGCCTAAGATACGCTATGGATAAAGTGGATTACCAAAACGCATAAGCGTCCATACAGTTACTGTTGTCAACCGTGGTTTTATGAAGTTCAAGTAAGGCTTTTTTGGATTTTGAATTTCGATGCTTGTACTTCCTGGTGCTGGATTGTCTTCATGTTCTTTTATGCTTAATGTTTTCACAGGGTGGTGAGTTTTAGGATTGAAGATGCTGGGAGTTTGTGGACCCAAGTCTTTGGCTGAAGACAGTCCAGACTGGACTGTTGAGTGTATTAAAGGTTCTAATGAATTAAAGGACCTTTAATCTTACTGATATACAAATAATATATAATATAATATATATATAATATAAATATATATATATATATATATATATATATATATATATATATAAGCTAACTTCTCCAGAATAAGGGTATGTTCACACGGCTTATTTTGGCACACATTTCGCCACGTATTGCGAGTTATATGCGGTGAAATGCGTGCCGCAATTACGGTAATGCATAGCTTTCATAGAGAGCTATGGATTACGCGTCGGGGGGGGAGAACTGACATGTCAATTGTTTGCAGCGATTGCGTCACGCGAACAATGCATGTCAATGGGGCAAGTGTGCTGTCCTTACCCCCCCCCCCCCCCACCCGTGCTTTGGAAATACCCGCTGATCAGGTTCCCAAAACACCCAGCGTATTGCGCCGCATACTATACGCGCCACAATACTCCGTTTGAACATACCCTAACAGTGCATAATGCACTGCTAGCGTATTCTTTTTTTTTCTTTAAAGGGGTAGTCCATTTAAAAAAATTACACTGCAGTGGTGCAAGGGTGGTCCAAACAAGAAAGAAACCTAATATTTATCAGTTACTCGCTGCTTCCACTCCAGAGCTCATTAGCGATCCTCTCCTCTTGACTTCTGTGTTCTCGCACTGGCACAGAGGAGAGGCTAATGTTCCATTAGCAGGTCTTTCCAGCGTGTCGGGATGGAAGTCAAGAGCAGCAGATCAGCAGGAGCTCCGGAGTGGCAGCAGCAGGGAATAGCTAGGTAAGCAGTATGTTATTTTCTTCTTTGGACCACCATGGCCCCAATGCAGACTGATTTTTTTAATGGAAAACCCCATTAAAGTGCATTTTTACACAGTTTAAAAAACAAAATTGTTTGGCAGAAAGATTGATACCTCATGGGAAATAATACAAAAATAATACAGTATTGTTAAAAGTATTGTAGAATTGAATAATAATAAAAATCCACACAATGATCCTTACTTTGTTGATTTTTCACTTATTATATAGCTTTTCTTCTATATAAAACAATAAGGAAAACAAAAGTCTGGGGAAAAAATTTTGGAGGTAGCTTTTGATCAAGTCAGATCAGAATCAAGTTTCAGTGTGACAATTATAAAGCATTCAGCAATGCACAGATATTTTGCCCTTTTTAACGCAAGGTATCTTTGTTTTAGAATTAAAGCGATAAATGCCAAAAAGTCTTAGGAGTTTCTGCAAATCATCAGATTCGAGCAGGGAAAGTTTGGTTAAGAAACAGGAGCTTTTCATAAATCATTCTGTGTGGTAATATCCACATGGATTTTAGATGCTCATTTTATTAAGTAGATGCGGATTTTACAGTTTTTTCAGCACCAATTTTTAGGAGACAAATGAACGGAGCTTTCTGCAGACCCGCAAGCAAATTCACATCAAAATAGGTTGACGTGGATTTCAAATGGATTTTTTAGCTTGCCATTGATTTTCATGTGAAGAATAAGTGTGGATTAGGTGTGGGATCCCCCCTTAAGATGTCACTTCTTTTTTATTCACAAAATCCTGTGCCGTCTGCACTGCCGCATAATTCCTATTGAATTTTGACACAGAATCCACATCAGATTTCCTGCCAAAATCTGTTGAGTTATTATACCCAAAGATAAGCTTCAAATATAGTATGTACCATTTGGAACAAAAGGCTATGTTCACACGGTGTATTTGCAGGGCGTAATTACGCCCCGCAATTACGCCGTGTGACCGGGGGCGGGGCGGGAGCGGGGGACTGAGCAGGGGGCCGGCACTTTGCCGGCCCATTGACGTGAATTGCTAGTGGCGCGTATTTGCGGCTAGAAATTCACATGTCAATTCTCTCCCCGCCCGGCGGCTTCGCCGGAAGGGGAGAGGAGACGAAATCGATAGTTCTCTATGTGAACTGTGAATTACCGTAATGAATGGGCCGTTTTCGGCCCGTAATTGGCGCACTTCGGCACGTAATTACGGACCGAAATACGGCCCATTTTAAGCCGTGCGAACCTGCCTTAAAGGTGCTGACAATTCTTCCAGTAGTTCCCAATTCTGGCTGGTTCTGCAAGAGGTTAAATTGGGTTAATTTGCTCTGCTGATGTGAAAAGTTTTTGTATAGCTTGTACTGCTCTCCTAGAGCAAATACAATTTCAATCAAGATAGAAAGTGCTTTAAAGGAATAAGGTGTTTTAAATGCCGCCATCTTTAAACCTAACTAGGGCAGATTGGCCAAAAAATAAGGGTCAAATTTGGTCCAAATTCAAAATGCAATACTATTAGGAATGTTATCATCCCTCTCTAAGGTTTGGTTAATGGTTCTGAGCATTTATACTTTATGATCAGAATTCGCACTATTGTTAGTCACTGCAATCAGTGTCAACAGTGGAACTGTGATCAGGTCCTTGAAGGGTGACCTTATTCTCTGAACTTTGCACACTCTCAGAGTAAATGAGTGCATATGCTTCCTCTGCTGAAAACATTTTAACTGCCTTTTTTCACATTATGGCAAAAAAATGAATAATAATAAAAAGAAACTGAACACAAGACAAACAACTAGTGATGTGCTTCAGATTTAAGTTTGGCTCCAACTTATCATCATCCCCAGCAACGAATCATTGGTCAGCCAGTCAGACTGGTCAAACAAACTGTATTATTCATCATATATGGGCAGGTTTCCATATCCTGCCCAAATACTATGAATAATTCACTTGGTTTTGCCAGTCTGACTGGACTATGACAGAACTTTAAAGGTGTTTTGCCACGATGTAATGTTGACGTGGGATCCTCCAAAATGGGTTTTTAATCACTTTTCTAGATATATGTGATTACAAAAAGTGCAGCCTGAGAGAGCTACAGGCTGCCTTACCTGCCCTTATTTACTTAAAAGCTTCTATTAGATACGACCTGACAAGAGCTGCTGGCCGGGCTTGCACAGAGCACACTTCTTATCTGATGAAAGGGAGCTGAAGAAGCTTTCAAGGCACCGGGTAGAAATATGTTGTCTTTTGTATACAGAATCCACTAGTTGTAGTGTGATTATCTGATTAGATCCCTGCTTTATCTGATGATAGAGAACATGAAGAAGCGTTCAAGCTGCTGTGGAGAAAGCTATTGTCTTTTGTATACAGAATCCACAAGTTGTAGTTTGATTATTTCAGTGAACATTTCACACAATCCCTTATGCACGGCTCTGGCTGTGTCTCTCTCTCAGCTCCTTGGCTTGTTTACATTTGCTTCTTAGCAGATAAGGCACATCCTGGCAAAACCCCTTTAAAGGGACACTGTCATCAAAATTTTTCTTTTCACATATTGACAATACTCCCCTATGTACAATAGACTCTCTGACTTCTCTTCTGTGAGCTTTGATAGCACAGCAGTGAGAGGATTGCTTGATAGTCCTTATTTCAGGCTGCCAATGGCCTAAGAAGCATAAGTATTTCCAACAGTATCTGATAAATGTGAAGAAACCCCCCTCTAGTGCGGAAAAAGATTACCCTATTTTCATTTTATATTTTGCTGGACATTTCCTAATGGCCTAGCCTAATATTATCTTTCCCTGTTGAGAGAACAATAGAGCAATCATTATGTCATTACCTACTATTTGTTTTGTCCTGCCATTTAGAAGTTTTAACTCACAGCTAGAGAAAGACAATATTTTGTCATTTTGAATTGCATAGGACTGCATAAATTAAAAAAAACATACTTCCAAAAATTCTAAAAATTATTTTCTAGGAATATTGGCTTTAACAATAATATTGCTTTCTAATGAAACTGTTTCTTAAAGTACTCCGGGGGAAAAAAAAACACGTCAATAAAACAAAAATACCAGCTGATACACTTACAAAAAGTGCTACTAAAGCTTTTAATTTCATGTAATTCCATTTTTGGCTTGTTCACTAAATTTTGCAACTTTCTAATTTTATATAATATCTCTATGTAATAATCTCTGGCAGTGAATAGAAAGATTGTTGTTTTTGTGTTTCTACAATAGCAGTATATTTCTAAACTTCAGTAAATTGAGAGGTAGGGCTTTCATGGTTTGGGTTTTTCCAACAAAACCCACAGATGCTTGATCTGTTGAAAACTGGGGAATTAGAACTTGAACTGCAACAATGTTAAAATAGGTGGTAATAGCCACATGAACGACAGAACCTAAAGTTTCTAAGAACATTGCCCAAAAAACCACACTGCCTTTTTGGATTCAGTAGAAGTTATATTTTTTTCACTTAAAAGGAACCTGTCACATAGGTTATGCCCCCCTTGCTGAGGGCAGCACAAGCTAGTGTCAGACCTGCTGTTCCCAGAACTGTGCCCCTTATTCTGTAAGATGCAGCAGTTTTAGAGCATTTACCCCTTAAATCTTATTCATGAGTAGGTGTTAGCTCCACCCACCAAAGGCTAGCCCCCGCCCACTGACAGTTATTCACATGTTTCTACCTATTCAAAGTAATAGGTTTGTCAGTTGAGGTGGGCGGGGCTAGACTCAGGTGGCTGGGTTTGAAAAAAACTGACACTCTGAAGGACTCTTCGAATGACTCTTCTGGCTGAAAACTGCAGATTTGAGCATTAAATACACGAAAACTACAGCATCTTAGAGAATAAGGGACACAGCACTGGAAACAGCAAGTCTAACACTACCTTGTTCTGTCCTCAGCCAGGGGGGCAAAAACTATGTGACAGGTTCTCTTTAAGTCACTGCTTATTCTGAGTTAAGGCATCCAGTAGGTGGTCTATTTACTGCTCTGGTTTTTTTCTGAATAGCAAAAATTTTAAGCGTGGAATACATCTCCAATTTGTTTTAACAAAAATTGTTTTGTGGCATAGGAAAAATTCCTTATTTTATGATGAGTAGCACCATATACATGGTCTCTGATGCATTCCTTAAATTAGTAGTCTAACCATGCTGTTTCACAGAGCCACAGCCAGCTTCACTATATTTACTATTTTGCCGTAGGCAAACTTAAACTCTATCAGTTCTCTATCTGTTAAACACTAAAACGTAACTTTATTATATATAACTCTTAACCTCTATTTTTGGAGATTATGTGACAGCCAGCTTCAGACTCACACTTCCTGGTCAAGCTGGGGGTGGTTCTATAGCAGTAATTGGCATATCACCTCTGTTGTTCCTAGCTGAGCCTGTTACATTGATATGAGTGCAGGTTTGTAAATTGTAGCGCACAAGATTACAGAACTCTTTAAGGTTAAAGCTTATCAGTAACTTAGATAAACAAGGGAGAGGTGGTCGGTATCCTGGAGAAACTTCTATACACAAGCAGTAGATAAAATCTTTGCTTATCTCCTAAACAAAGAAAAATCAGAACAGCAATATGTTTGGTAACAGTCTTTATTTACCTTTCCCTACATGTTTAAAGCTAATCCCTGTGGTGAGAAGAACCTTTAAAATGAATAAAAAATAATTTATACGGAGTCTTTTACCACAGAGCTATATAGCAATCTGTTCATAGATCATAACAAATCTTAGCCAAACTACTGACTCTCAGACAAAATTGTAGTGTGGTTCCATTTTATTTACTTAATGTTTATTGAACAATTTTCTTATTACATAACCAAAAAGTAAACAAAGTTTGCAGTCAAACCACAACATGAGGCATAATCAAAAGGCACGATCAAAATGACAAAAGAGTAGTTATACTAAAAAGAAATAAGACAAAAACAAACAAACAGTGGTTCCATTTTAAAGGGGTGTTCTGGGAGTTAAGAAAGCTTGTTGGTCTGTCAGGGCATGATAAAGAACAGAAGACTCATTCATGACTTGAGTCATTCTGTGCAACATCCTTTAAGTTTAACTCCTTAAAGGGGTTTTGCCACAATCTCATCTCATACCTCCTGCATCCAGCTCTTCAGCTGTGTGCGCTCAGAAGGGGGCGTGTGTGATTTGTTTGAAATACATATCATGTGACCCAGCAGGATGACATCACCAGGCCTTTCCTCTCTCTAGTCAAAGAAAGGTCTATTTACAGAGGTACAAGTAGCTACACTGTAGCTTAGAGGTGATGCTTTTTACCTCCCGTCAAAAAGGGTCTAGGTTCAAATCCCTGCAGGAACCAAACCTGTGGATTTTTTTTTCTTGATCAATACACAGACCTCATTGAGGTTTCTTTTTTAATTTATTTGCACTGTTTGACTAATTAATAAGGAGTATACAGGACAGGAGCAGAATGACAGCACCTGGGGTTTGAACACTCAGTAGCTGCCTGAGAAGAGAAGTGATGTCTGAGCATGTGCGACCAGGACTGAGGAGCTCTCAGCCCTGGTCGTATCCCCTGGAGACGAGCAGTAAACAATGTCTCACTAAAAGGGCAGCTAAAACAAAAACGGTCCAGAATTTTAAATAACAATGAAGGGTGAAAATGTTTATTATTTAATTTGCAAGCTTCCCATGTCAATTTTACTTCGTGGCAAAACCCCTTTAAGTGTATGCAGCATTAATACCAGCATGTAGCATGAAGGATGATGGGATGAATGGAATCTTAAAGAAAAGTATTGTCTCTCATCTGACCTCTCTTCTTCTGTCAATTCCAGGTATGCATTTTTGTGGAACTACGACTCTCAACATGCTCTCCATCTGCCCTGTAAAAATCTCCTGCTATCTGTCTCTTATTGAATGGTATGCATTTCTGTGGAACTACAACCCTCAACATCCTCTCCATCTTCCCTGTATAAATCTCCTGCTATCTGTCTCTTATTGAATGGTATGCATTTTCTGTGGAACTACAACTCTCAACATGCTCTCCATCTGCCCTGTGTAAATCTCCTGCTGTCTCTTATTGAATGGTATGCATTTCTGTGGAACTACAACCCTCAGCATCCTCTCCATGTGCCCTGTATAAATCTCCTGCTATCTGTCTCTTATTGAATGGTATGCATTTCTGTGGAACTACAACCCTCAACATCCTCTCCATCTGCCCTGTATAAATCTCCTGCTATCTGTCTCTTATTGAATGGTATGCATTTCTGTGGAACTACAACTCTCAAAATCCTCTCCATCTGCCCTGTGTAAATCTCGCCTGCTTGTCTAATTAATTTGAAATTGTATGCATTATGTATTTGTGGAACTACAACTCTCAACATGCTCTCCATTTGCCCTGTGTAAATCTCCTGCTATCTGTCTCTTATTGAATGGTACACACTTTTGATTAACTTTGTAGTTTGGCTGCATCTCCTGCTGTGACGAGGCCTAATTGTCTACCCACTATCACTTTTCAATCTTTCCTTCTGCTCACCAATATCCACCCCCCCCCCCCCCCCACTTTCACACCTGGTAAGAGTAGCAGGCTTGCTATTTAAGCATGCACTCTAGTCATTCATGACTTTAGTCATTCTGTGCAACATCCTTTAAGTGTAACTCCTTAAGTGTATGCAGCATTAATACCAGCATGCAAACCAGAAGTGAACCCAAGGTAACCAAGACCCTTCCCAGCTCCTCACTCACATGGCACCAAATATGCACCTTTCTGCTACAATCATCACTGCCTCCCTAATCATCAAACTCCTTGTCTCCCCTCAGACACCCTCGCTGAACAATGCCTTCCCGATCTCCCCTTCTGTCTTCCCCTCACACCTGACCGCTACGCTTCACCTTTTCCACACCATTAAGACCTTTCTCAAAAAAACCCACACAATCACCTTTTTCTCTATCCCACACACACCTCCTCACTCTCTCCCTGCTTCTCCTTGCTGCCAGGGACATATCTCCCAACCCCGGGGCCCCTCAGCGCATCCCCACTGTGGTTTCAGGCATCTCTCACAGACCAAGCAGCACACACTTTATCAACCACATAAACCTCAAACCCATCCCCCTCAACCCTGCAGCACCTATCCCCATGTCTGGAGCTCTCTGGAATGCACGTTCTGTGTGCAACAAGCTTCCCTTCATCCATGACCTCTTCATCTCCCGCAATCTAACCTTCCTTGGATTAACAGAAACCTGGCTGGCACCCTCTGACACAACTTCCCCTGCTGCACTCTCCTATGGTGGGCTCCAGTTTACCCACACCCCTCACCCTGGCAGTAAACATGGCGGAGGTGTCGGCCTTCTTCTGTCAGATACCTGTTCCTTTCTCTCCATTCCACCAGTACCTTCCCTCACCCTCCCCTCCTTCGAGGTGCATTCTGTCCGCATCTACTCCCCCTCCAACCTCCAAGTGGCTGTTGTCTACCGACCCCCGGGCCCTGCCACCACCTTCCTTGACCACTTTGCTTCCTGGCTTCTCCACTTTCTTTCCACTGACATCCCCACTATTATCATGGGAGATTTTAACATTCCAATTGATACACCCCACTCCACTACTAACAAACTCCTGTCACTCTCCTCTTCCTTTGGCCTCTCCCAGTGGACCTCTGGAGCCACTCACACAGACGGACACACACTGGACCTCATCTTCACCCGCCTTTGCCCCCTATCTAACCTCTCAAACTCTCCTCTCCCTATCTCTGACCACAATCTGCTCACCTTCTCCTCCATCACCACTCCACCTGCCCCTCCTGCACCAAATCTAGTACACCCACGCAGGAACCTACAAAACCTCAACCCTTGCACTCTCTCTGACTCTCTTGCACCTCTCTCTACCATATCCTCATTTGCTGATCCAGACGCAGCCACCACATTCTACAACAACACAATCACCTCCACTCTTGATGCGGTCGCCCCTCTCACACACAACAGAACCCGCAAAATGAACAGACAACCCTGGCACACAAACTCCACCAAACAGCTGAGGCGAGCTTCCAGAATTGCCGAACGCCGCTGGAAGAAAACCCGCTCCACCGACGACTTCACCTCATATAAAGAATCACTACACACATTTAAATCCGCACTCACCTCAGCCAAACAAGACTACTTCACGACTCTCATATCCTCCCTGTCCCGCAACCCCAGACAACTTTTTAACACCTTCAACTCTCTCCTTCGCCCCCCAGCACCTCTCCCCCATCTCACTTGCAACTCACTTCCATAATAAAATAAATCTCATCAGACAAAGCTTCACCCTGCAGTCCCCTCAGCCCACCTCTATTCCTGCAGTGTCCCCACAGCCCACCTCTGCACCTGCTCATGACTATTCCCCTCTAACTTGCTTCTCTCCGGTCACTCCTGACAAGCTCTCCTCTTTACTGTCCAAATCGAACCTCACCACCTGTAGTCTTGACCCACTGCCATCCCACCTCATCCCTGACCTTAGTGCTGTTATCATCCCAGCCCTCACCCATCTCTTCAATCTATCATTAACCTCTGGCATCTTCCCTTCCTCCTTTAAACACGCTACCATCACCCCCATCCTAAAGAAACCATCTCTTGACCCCTCCTGTCTGTCCAACTATCATCCCATCTCACTGTTTCCATTCGCCTCTAAACTCCTTGAGCAACACGTCCATCTTCAACTGTCCTCCCATCTCTCCACCCACTCTCTCCTGGACCCACTCCAATCTGGCTTTCGTCCCCACCACTCTACTGAAACCGCCCTACCCAAAGTCACCAACAACCTAGCAACTGCCAAAGCCTCACGCCACTACTCTGTGCTTCTCCTCCTAGACCTGTCCTCTGCCTTGACACTGTTGACCATTCCCTCCTGCTACACATCCTCTCCTCCCTCGGCATCACGGACTTGGCCCTCTCCTGGATCTCCTTGTACCTCACTGATCGGACATTCAGCTTTTCTCACTCTCGCTTTACCTCCTCCCCCCCGGCCTCTCTCTGTTGGTGTCCCCCAGGGGTCAGTCCTGGGCCCACTACTCTTTTCTATCTACACTCTTGGTCTGGGTCAGCTCACAGCTTCACACGGCTTTCAATACCACCTGTATGCTGATGACACTCAACTCTACATCTCCGGCCCAGATGTCACCTCTCTTCTCTCCCGGATCCCTGACTGTCTTTCGTCCATTTCCTCCTTCTTCTCCTCCCGCCCCCTAAAACTAAACGTGGAGAAAACTGAATTTATTATCTTCCCACCGTCCCACTCTATCCCTCCACCTGATCTCTCTATCACTGTCAATGGCTACACTCGCTCACCAGCACCACAGGTCCGCTGCCTTGGGATAAACTTTGACTCTAATCTGTCCTTCAAACCGCACATCCAAACCCTCACCTCTGCCTGTCACCTGCATCTAAAAAATATTTCCCGAATCCGCTCATTTCTTAACTCTGAAAGCACAAAAATGCTGGTCCATGCCCTCGTCATCTCCCGCCTGGACTACTGCAACATTCTTCTCTGTGGCCTCCCAGCTAGCACCCTCGCTCCCCTCCAAACCATCCTTAACTCTGCTGCCCATCTGATTCACCTCTCTCCTCGCTACCGATCCCTTCACTGGCTACCCATTGCCCAGCGAATCCAGTTCAAGCTAGCAACTTTGACCTACAAGGCTCTCCATAACCTCTCCCCTTCATATATCTCTGCCCTAATCTCTAAATACCTCCCGTCACGCAACCTCCGCTCCTCACTTGACCTTCTCCTCCGATCACCTCCTCACGTGACCGTCTCCAAGACTTCTCTCGTGCTTCCCCCACACTTTGGAACTCACTGCCCCAACACCTCAGACTCTCCCCTTCTCTCACCAGCTTCAAACGTAACCAGAAAACCTAAATCTTCAGGATTGCCTATAACCAACATTAACCGTGTTGCACTTCTCCGCCCCACAAACATGTCTGCCCCTCACCTTCTGTCTCTTCACCCCTTCCCTGTAGATTGTAAGCCCTCCTGGGCAGGGACCTCTCTCCCTCTGTACCAGTTGTTAGTCACTTATTGTCACTTTGTAATTGTTTGACCAGTGTTATTTATGTATCCGCCTGAAATGTACAGCGCCCTGGAATCAAGGGCGCTCCAAAATAAATGATAATAATAATAAAATAATAATAAAACTCCTACTTACCTCCCTGTTCAGTCCCGGCTGCCGGTCCTTTCACCCACACTGAAGCGGTGAACGACCACGTGACAGATGAAGCCAGTTACAGGTCACAGAGGTCCTTGCACGGAACGTTGCAGCCTGTGCTTGGCTGCCCTTGTCACGTGAACGTACAAATTTACTTTGTGGATAGACCGGCCGCTGGGACTGAATGGGGGCTTCCAGGAGCCTTATCTTTCTATTCTTTTTTTTTATCATGCCCCAGAGTCTCACAAGAATAAAAATGTCCATTCTTTTTATATTGGAACATGAGTCAGAAATTTTTGTGGAAAGTCTGCAACGTGGTTCACTATGTGAATTACAGTGCAAACTTACCATTCAGATGAATGGTAATTGAAATACCCAAGGATTTCATGTTAGAAGTCCTTGTGTGATTTTCATAGATCTGTACCCTAGGGACGTTTAGGTCTTTTTATATTTGCCATTTACATACTGTTACATCATTTGCTCACACAATATGGCGCCACCTGGGGTTTAAAGTGTTTAGCAACATGAATGTCCACCTAAGAATCTGAGTGCAATAGAACACACATGTCCAGTCACTCCACCCACGGCTAAGGCAATGTTCACACGGCTTATTTTGCGACGGATTTCAGCCCATATTTCGCGCCGCACTGCGCGATTAACGGGTGAAATCCCTCCCAGTCATTACGGTAATCCACAGCTCTCATAGAGAACTATGGATTACGTCTCCTCTCCCCACTCGCGAAATACGGAGAGCGGGGAGAAAGTGACATGTCAATTATCACGGCGGTATATGCGCCGTGGATAATGTCTATGGGGCCGTCCCGCAATTACGCCGTGTATAAGCCGTGTGAACACAGCCTAAGTCTCTGCATAGATATACTTTATTCACTACAGAGTAGGCAACAGACATTCCCTCCTGTAAGTATGCAAGTAGCATAGACGTAGTAGCAGAAAGATAATATATCGTCAGGTGCCAGAAGGGGAAAGAGACTGATTCTATCTAGAACCTCCCCTCAGGAGCAGAGATTAAAGGGGTATTCTGCTTATACACATTGATGGCATATTGATAAAATGCAAACAAAGAGTCCACCTCACCCACTCATCAAAACAAGGAAGCACACGGACCCGTGGTGAACCACCCACGTATATATGCATATAAAAAGGAGAGAAAAGGTCCAGCTTCCAAAAATACAAAACTTTTATTATGCCAAGATTAAAAGCCAAGCATGAAGCAAAAACAGGACAAAAAACACGAAACCCCACCTTATGCGTTTCAGGCTGTGCAACAGCCCTTCATCATAGGCTTTTAATCTTGGCATAATAAAAGTTTTGTATTTTTGGAAGCTGGACCTTTTCTCTCCTTTTTATATGCATATTGATAAAATAAACCACTAACTTGTAATAGGTGTAGGTCGCACCTCTCTCAAGAATGCGCTGCCAAAGACTTCTATTGGGCAAATGTAGTCTTAATGTGACTACGTTTTCACTATTTAGTATGAATGGTTTCTGCACCAGACACACAAGTGTGGTCTACTACGATCTATGACTACCACGCTTTTGTGCCCGATGCAGAAATGCTATACATTCTCTAACTAGAGCAAACCTATACCATCGACTACTCAAGGGCAAATGTTTGCTCTATATAAGTCTGTGGCCCAGTCGTGCCACCGGCCACAGTAGAAGTCAGAATACATTTTCACAGTATTCCAACGGATATCATGAACAGGGTAGAAAAATCGGATGTGAATGGGGCCTAAGAATGTACCAAATTCACTGCAACGGCTCATGCTCCTTTGATACATTTGGCACATGTTTAGGCATTGCTGTGTAACTTTGCACCATCTATTAGTCGGCTTAGCTTTGGCCTCTCCACACCTTAATTAGCTCCGTTAGTTTGGGCACTCATATGTTGATGAAATCCTAGACTGTCCAGTGAGTGGTGCCCACTTTTCAGTTCTAAATGTGGAGAGCGCTCAAGTTCCAGTGTTCAGTGCCAGGCTGCTTTGTGGCCACAGTCCAGCCAGGATTCTGTCTGCACTCGTGATGTCATGTTCATGGGTCACGTGATACTGCAGCCAAACCCTGACCTCTGTGGTCACATGATGTCCAGGGACTGGTTGATCCTTCATGTGACCCATGAATGAGATGTCATCAGTGAGAGATGGGGGGGTGGGGAGGGGGAGGCCCCCGGAGCTGCTGTGACTGATGTATTTTGGATGTTTGCCCTGTGGGGAGGGAGGTCTTTAAAGGCCTTGGAAACTCCCATTAAAGAGGTATGCTCATCTCCGACATTTACAGCACATATGCAGGATGTGCCACTTATCTGAGGGACGGAGGTCCTCTAACCCCATTCTCGTTCTTGTACAGGTCACTCTACCAGTGACCATAGTTAAAGGCAGGCATCCTCAAACTGCAGCCCTCCAGCTGTTGGGAAACTACAACTCCCATCATTCCCACTGTTATAGATTATATAAATTCATGATGGGAGTTGTATTTTCCCAACAGCTGGAGGGCCGCAGTTTGAGGGTGCCTGGTTAAAGGGGTGTTCCGGGATCTAACAATGCTCGTTGGTCCATTAGGACATGACAAAGAATAGAAGATAAGACTCATACAACCGCCCGCTGAACAGTGAATGTTCATCGATCACATGACAGGTGTAGCCAATCACAGACCATAGCGTCACGTGATCTCTGTGGCCTATAATTGGCTGACCCCGTCACCTGAACGATGACCGTTTACTGCATCAGTGGGATGAATGGGAATGGCGCCTTAGATCAGACTGTGAACTGTGCTGAGGATTTCTCCACTTGTGTTTCCAGACATATGGTCAGGCCCGCCATTAGGGGGGTACAGGCAGTACAGGTGTATGGGGCCCGGCCGGCCTGTGAAGCAAGGGGGGGCCCGCGGCCGCCGGCAGGTAACGCCCCCTTGCTTCACAGCAATGGTAAGAGGAATAGGCAATCAGCCTGTTCTCACTACCAAAGTCCGCTGTTTATAGTTCAAATATGGAGGGGGGGCTTGGAGTGAGGCTCGCACACATGTGAGGGGTCCGTGCTCCGACTC
Organism: Phyllomedusa bahiana; assembly: GCA_025379985.1. Taxonomy (NCBI): domain Eukaryota; kingdom Metazoa; phylum Chordata; class Amphibia; order Anura; family Hylidae; genus Phyllomedusa; species Phyllomedusa bahiana. The sequence goes on from JAODAL010045530.1 coordinate 31,382, forward strand.
CGTTTCTCAGCTGCGCGCCGCTCAGTAGGTTTACATACATAGCCTGGGCAATTTCAGTGTAACTTACTCTCCTCCTCCGTGCTGTGACAGGAGCAGCCGGGCCCCTCCTCCCTCTGACCGCATCCACGAGGCTCCGCCCACAGGCGGCTCCTCCTCTGCTGGGCGGGACGACGATCTAAATTAGAGAGTCTCCGCCCTGTGGGCGGAGCCTCGTGGATGCGGCGCGGTCAGAGGGAGGAGGGGCCCGGCTGCTCCTGTCACAGCACGGAGGAGGTAAGTTACACTGAAAGTGCCTAGGCTCTGCATGTACACGTACTGAGCGGCGCGCAGCTAGGACACTGAGCCAGAGCACGGACCCCGCCCATGTGTGCGAGCCTCACTCAAACCCCCCCCCCCCTCTTTACAGCGCTGTGGAACCCCACTCAAAGCCCCCCTCTCTTCAGCGCTGTGGGGCCCCTAGAAAAACCCC
>JAODAL010045531.1:0-31848 GCA_025379985.1 Phyllomedusa bahiana
TTCCTTAGTTTGGTCACTTTTTGACCCCTTTTTGAATATCGGCACCACATTTGCTATGCGCCAATCCTTTGGGACATACCCCGTTATTAGACAGTCCATGAATATTAAGAATAGGGGCCTATCTATGACATCACTTAACTCTCTTAGGACACGTGGGTGTATGCCATCTGGACCTGGGGATTTGTCTATTTTAATCTTCCTAAGACGGAGCTGCACTTCTTCCTGGGTTAGACAAGAAACTTTTAAGTTGGAGTTTACCACATCTCTCTGTTCAACAGGAAGGTCATCCTCCTCGGTAAATACAGTGGAGAAAAAAGTGTTTAATACGTTTGCTTTTTTCTCATCGCCCTCTACTGTCTCCCTCAGTATTTTTCAAAGGGCCAACATTTTCCGTTTTAATTTTTTTACTATTTATATAGTTATAAATTTTATAAATTTCGATTCCCCATAGAACTCTATGAGAAAGCAGCTCGCGCTCTGATTGGCTAAGCTGGACGAGCCCCCGCTGCTTCAACCAATCAGCTTGTTTCTGCCTTTTTACCGTATTTTGAACTGTCCCGCCTTTGAATATGATTGGTCCATTTTTCTCCATAGGATAGAATGGGCCACTGTCGCTCCTATTCTGATTGGTCAATTCTCCTCCATAGGATATAATGGGACATTGTCGCTCCTATTCTGATTGGCTGGTTTATGCCGCCCAATGAGAATAGCTTAAACAATTTGAAATACTGTATTTCCCGGCAATTCTCTCTATTGCAATTCCCTATGTATCGCCGGTCTCGCCGACAAACGCGTTGTTCGTGTTTGGAACTGCTTTATTGCTAAAGAAGGGTTCTGCTATTTAGCTGAGAATGTTTCACATGTAATACTAATAATTATTGGATTAACACTTCATGGCGCACGGCGCTGAGCGGCGAGATTTCTGTGCGCCCATCTCTCCATAGACTATAATGGGAGAAGTAGCTCGCGCTGTGATTGGCTGAGCTAGGCGAGCCCCCGCTAGCTCAGCCAATCAGCTGTTTTTAGCATTTTTACTGTATTTTGAAGAGTCCCGCCGTGGATTCTGATTGGTGTAAACTTCCCCATAGGCTAGAATGGGACTTTGTCGCTCGTATTCTGATTGGTCTAAACTTCTCCATAGCCTAGAATGGGACTTTGTCGCTCCTATTCTGATTGGCTGAGATAGCCAAGCCCCCGTTATCTCAGCCAATCAGCTGTTTTTAGCATTTTTACTGTATTTTGAACAGTCCCGCCGTGGATTCTGATTGGTCAATCCTGCCCCATAGGTTTTAATAGTTCAGTGTCGCTCCTATTCTGATTGGCCGGTTTCTGGCGACCAATGAGAATAGGTTTCAGAATTTGAAATACTGTATTTCCCGGCCATTTCCAATATCCTAATTCTTGACTTAGGATATTGGAAAGTGATTTTGTTTTATGTAATTTTTATTTTTAATGTTTCAGCTCTTTTCCTGAGAATGTAGAACGCCTTTATAAAGGCGATTTTGGATTTATACTCCGCACCGACATGTGGAATGATTTCTCGCCGCTCCAGCCTGTCTCGCATCAGAACAGATTTTCGGCACAGTCCTGCACGGCACCTAAGTCCCGCACTGTGCCCCACACACTGGCGAGGCGCAGCGGACTTTTCCCCACATGTATGAGGGCACTTCCTCGGACGGCGAAGCTTCGGCGCAGCGCCGCACAGCGCCCATGTCCCCGCACTGTGCCCCACGCACTGGCGAGGCGCGACGGACTTTTCCCCGCATGTATGATTGCACTACCTCCGGCGGACAATCTCAGACGCAGCGCCGCACTTCGCCTAACACACTGGCGAGTCGCGGCGGACTTTTCATGATATGTATGAGCGCGGCCCGTCCCCGACATAAATCAGGCGCAGATTCCGCCGGGAAACTGGTGGAAAACGGCGCCTCGACCCGTCGAGCTTCATACATGTCACCCTATGTCTTCTTCACAGATGGATCCAGATATGCAGATGAACAAGGACGATTCCATACAGGATTTGCTGTGGTTATCTTGCGAGGGAAACTGTGAAGGCTGTTTCTTTACCTTCCAGGATGTCAGCCCAAGTCGCAGACCTCAGGGCTGTGACTGAAGCTTGCAAGCTCACTGAAGGAAAGACCATGAACATATACACCGACTCAGCCTACGTATATGGAGTGGCCCATGACTTCGGCCTGAAGTGGGCCTCCCTGCAAGGTTTCCAGTCAGCTAGTGGAACGCCAATCAAGAACAACGAAGTCCTACAAGCCTTAATGGACGCTCTCCAGTTGCCTGCCAAGGTAGCTGTCCTGAAGATCAGAGCACATGAAGACCTAAAGACAGAGGAAGCGAAAAAGGCATATACAACGCATATCAGGCTGCAAAGGCTGTAGCTTGTCTCCCAGTAATTCGAGAGAAAGCAGGGTTGGCTGTAGATGTACCAACAAGAGAAGAAAAGAAGACAGAAGGAAAGAAGAATGAAGAAGAAAGAAAAAGGAAAGAAGAAAATGGAGAACAGACCCAAGAACAGGGCATGCTGAACCCGAATGTTAATCTGATGAAACAATTACAAGCCGAATAAACCCAAAGGAAAAGAGGAGGGGAGGAAGAAGGAGCAGGGATACACCAAGATGGATTCTGGAAGAAAGGATGACAAACTTTGTTTACCAAGAGCATTGTATCCAGCCGCAGTATGATGGGCCTATAGTACTATACATAGAAGAACAAACCAGATGATCCCTTCAATCAACAGGATATACTTAGCACTTAGAATTCCCATTACAGTAAATAACTATCCGAAGATGTGAAATATGCGTCACTTGCAACCCGGAAGAATCAGTCTAAACACAGAAGAAACAACAAGCCAGTCCCTTTCCAAAGTATTCAGATCAACTACATTGAATTATCCAAGAGTGGAGAATACGTGTCCTTAGGATGGCCTGAGGCCTACCCAATCCCTAATATGACTGTCAGAACTAACCTGAAAAATTTACTGGCTAAAATTGATGTGCAGATTTGGAATCCCAGAAGTTATTGAGTCAAACCCAGGACCTGGATTCCCCTCGGAAGTAACCAGAGACATTTGGAAGCTGGTAGAGGCTGACCCCAACACCCCGTATTATCCACAGAGTTCCGGAGAAGTCGATAAAATGAGTGCCACACTTACAAACAAAATTCTCAAAGCCCGTAAGGAAGCACCTCTCCCCTGGCAAGAAATCTTACCCACTGCCCTGTACTGTAACAGCAACACCTTTAGACAGTCCCACTAGTCTCACACCCTATGTCCTCAGAACCAACTAGGTTAGGGGAGTTCCATATACGGTAGTTGATTGCAGGGAAACATGAATTACATCATTGTGAAACATGTCTTAAACTTGTAAACTTGTGTAAGGAATTGAAACTAATCCATGCCGCAGTGTTTTCCTCTATTCCAGATCCTGACTCAGATCAGAGTACCCACAAACTACAACCTGGTGATTTTGTGTGGGTAAAGAAACATGTCAGAGATTCTCTGGAACCTAGATTTGAAGGACCATACCAAGTTCTTCTGGTATCCCCAACCTCAGTGAAACTAGAGGGAAGACCTACTTGGGTGCATGCCTCACACTGCAAGAAAGCTCCTGGAGCCGAGAAATCATCATGAATCACTCCTTTATCCTTTATTACATTGTGTTGTCTGTGTGAAAATACAAGGGGAACGACCCAGGGGGTTGGCTGGTGAATTCAACGCTAGGGATCAGAATAAACCAAGACTCGAACCAATAATACCACAAATATAGATAAACAGAGGTGTAGATTGGATAAATAGTATCCATTATAACCAATAGAGATTTGTAAACCACACCCGAGATATCCTGCAAAACATAATTGAACAATTAGAAGCTATATCCATCATGGCCTACCAAAATAGCCTAGCATTGGAAAATATCTTAAAAGACACTTGCAAGGGGGATTGTAGGAGAATAAAGTATGAAGGTTCCTTTAGGAGTGACCGTTTTTGGCTTCCAGACCCTAGAATTTCTATCAGTCTTTATCCCTTATTTTTCTAGAAAAACAACATATTCATTAGCTCTAAAAATAAATCTCCAGGTTTCCCTAATATGGATTGCCAGCAATCCACAAACTGTCACTGTTAAGGACTGCTCTAAGGTAGCACCTGGCTGGTCATAGTGGTTAACCCCCGTCATCCTCACCATCAGAGGCAATGTAGAAGAGCCCGGCGATCGCTTAGTTACGCCCCCTTGGTTTATTACCCGCTCCACCTGTCCATCTAGCCACTTAAACACACAGACATAATTCATCCTAGCGTAAATTAGTTTAAAGGCAAGGGGAACAGAGATTAATGTTTTAGGGGGGACTGTCAGGTGTGGGAATTGATTAAAGGAAAACATTAGAACTCTGTTGGTACTTTTCATATCCACTGATTATATCTAGACTGTTCATATATAACTTTTGCATGAATTATTCTCTCTATACCTATTTTTCCCTTAACCAGGTTAATCAGATATTATAAGCTTGAAATGCTTTATGCAAGGAAAACTACCTTCAAGATGTATCTTGTCTTGGATGATACTGAGGATATATATAAAATGGATTCACTATGGATTAACAGCTTAAGCAAGCAGACTAAGGACACAGAAATCATTTGGACATTTTGTTGTAACACTCAAACTTCCTCATAATAAACCGCTCGACAGTTTGGGGGGTTTTGGACATTTTTAAATTAAGCAAGGCTTGCAAGAAACATACTTCCAAATATGAACTCGTGATTCTTAATTAACTCATCCCATCTAATGTTAATTAACCAATGATCGTTTAATACATGTCTTAATAACTGCTTATGTATAGAATGATATAAAAAAGCCTGTATTTCCTGGTATTAAACAGAGATTTACTATCCATCAATCTGACTGGATATCTAATTCTTGGGGCCCCGCTGCTTGCAGCAATATATATCTTAAGTTGAGGAAGTAGCAACTTGGCTGGATTTATTACTAACCTAACAACAGAACCTGATGTTTATACAAATAGCATATTAAAACATTTACAAAAATACCTTAAAACCTAAGGTCTCATTCATGCTTGCTGGGGCCAGTGTGTTTAGGCCATGTATCCAACGAGCCCCTTGACGTAACAAACACGTCTCAAGTGTTAACCCTTCGCTCCCTCTAACCTCTTCAAGAATGCACCATCTTAAATCAGTAACATTATGTTTATACTATAAGAAGTGTGTAGCTACACTACTTTCTCCGTATGTCCTCGTTTTTCCTACTTTGTCCTCTTTCACTATATTCCTCGCTGCTAACCTGATGTTAGATCGATGTTCATTTAACCTCGTTTTTATACTACGGACAGTCTGACAAATTTAACCCTTTTTGCAGGGACACTTAAGCATGTAGATGACTCGTTTAGTATCGCAAGTGAAGGCGCCCTTTATGAATACCTTCCTACCATTTGTTCCAAGTTTGATTTTTTTTCTTTAGCCAGGAAACTAATTAAAGGTGTTATATTGTTCTTCCAGTTCAGATTGTCTACTGAGTATTAGCAATAACTTCTCAGGAAATGTATAAGGCTTGATGCACATATTTACATGTGGAGGGGAATTACTTTGATAAGTACTGTACAGTATATTAGAAAGTATAGATATACTGTGCAGATATTCATCTACCATGGAGATACTGTATGACACAACTGTTTTAGTATCTATGTTATAAGTAGGTCTATGACTACTATTCCTTTTACCATGTTACTTTCACAGCAGTTACAGGCAGGGGCCAAAGGGAAGAGTGTATAGTTACTGTTCAAATCCATGTGCCATTAGTTCCCTATAGTGGTGGTTGCCATTTTATAAAACCTTCAGGACAGCAGTGGTGGACTTCAAGTTTAATAAAAACAATCAGTAGTCATTTTACATATCTGAAGTCTAACTCTGCTGGCTCAGTTCTTGGCGCTCCCCAGTGGATGTGACTTTTCTTATTTTCTGTTTCACAGCAGGGCTCAGAAAAGCCTAATTTTTTTCACTGTAGGGTGAAAATACATTGAAACTGGTTATATAAACCTCTCCCTGCTACAACCTCTGTAGCAGAGCTGAATGACCCTGATGCTCCTGTGCTGCGGGAACTGATACATCTGATGGGATACTACAGGACACTCAAGCATCTTCTTCTACTGGACATGTTGTTATTATTATTGGTTCTCTATGTGACCTTCACCATCTCTGAGATCCAGGATCCTGCAGCTCAATGTGATCTTGCAATGAAGAATTATACCTTTGAGTACAAATATTCTCAGGAAGGAGATCTCATTCTAGGAGGGATCTTCACTGTACATTCCGGGGTGTCACAGTGGAAGAGGGAAGATGATTTATTCTTCAATCAGATGTGCACAGCGTGAGTAGAAATCATTGTACATAAAATCAAGAGCTGAAAGAAAAGATTGGTAACATTCTGTATTTCTAGTGTATTTATTCTTATCCAGAGTTACATTTTCAGAAAATAAGTAAAAAAAGACTGGAATCTAATCTGCATTTCACCCTCTATTCTATGCTACAAGGTTAAGGGTAAAAAATTCATCCTCGGCATGGGGAGTTCTCACTTAGTTATTATGCTATGTTTTCTTATGATAGGACATGGAAGTATACAACATTTTAAAAAATTACTTTAAATTGTCATCTCAAGGTCACAGACTATTGTAAACTGTGGAACAAAAGTTCATGGTTAGTTTTTTTAGGAATATGGAACAGAGATAGTGAGGTCATTTCTTTTGTGTGCAGGGTAAAGACCTCTCTGAGATGATGTTGGCAAATAGACAGTGCAGTGAAAAATAAGAACAGACACAGTTTTTAAACATTTTGAATAGTGCTGGTGAAGGGCAGGAATGGGATTATACTGAGCCATAACAGAAAGTCTACTGCTGACAGAAACTAGGCTCCTTAGCGCTCTCAGTGACAGGAGCAATGTCAAAACTGTATGCTATTCGACCCTTGTCACAAGTAGCAGAGACAGAAATAGTCCAACCAACAATGACCACATCTGCTGTTACTGCACTATTTCTCATATACATTTATATGTATTTCTTGAGTGGTACAAAATGAGACACCTTGGAAAAGCAGTCAGTGACTTGGGTAGTGACCATATTAGCAGAAGAGGAAGGTAAATCAGTCCCTAGCAACATAGGTCCAGAGATTTTCTACATTTGTTTAGGTTAAGGCTGCAGAGGTTTTATGATGAGAAGCTTTGTTTGCAGGCACAGGTAGAGCAGGCAAAGACAATTTTTTTGACATTTTGAGTGAGAGTAGGCCATCAATAGTCTTGAGAAATCAGTAACAAAGATTTTTGAATTCCAGGTTGGCCAGCAAGTTTGGAATAACTTCTCTTATAAGTATTCATTGGAGGTTGATGGGAGCAGTGGAGATTGGGCTTTCCAGGGAAATGATATGCTGTGGTTTAGAATCTAATCGAAAAGTATTCGAAGAACTGGAGAAGGCATTTGCTTTCACATTCTTCACCGCAGGCCTAAAGTTTAGCAAAAAATCAAGGAGGGAGTACAAGAGAGACCATTTAGTTTTTCAGGGATTTAACCACTGTACGTTCTGCTGATGGAGGAGGTTTTCATGGTCTGTGTAGAAGTTCACAAGATCACGTGAACCTTCTAGTAGATGGAGCTATTTCTTTAATGCCAATTTAATGTACAGTAGTTCACTGTTTCCTATAGTATAGTTCCTTTCCACTGGGAAAAAGGTTTTTGAGAGGGAACCGCAGGTGATGGTTTTGACTTTAGGAGTCTTATGAGTGATTATGGCCCCAGCACCCACAGATGAAGCATCTATGTCACGTCCGTGCCATCGGGCCCTGGTCGCCGGTCACGGCCGTGGCGATCATAACTGCGGCCTTGCCTTCTTTGTGTGAACACATCCCTGTAGTCCTGAATCTTGTTTGATTTCTGGTCGACGCCTTGGCCAGAAATCCTCCAGCACTCGTAGGGGTTAATCCGCTCTCTGGATTGACAGGTTCTGCCGCCTATCCCAGCTCCTCTACTTCCACCCTTTTCCTATATATAGCCACTGCTTCCTCTTCTCAGTGCCTGCTATACTGCTTGTCTTTATAGTTAGCCTGTCCTATTGTTGTTCTCTGTGCTATTGATCTCTGCTTTGTTTCTGGTTTCTCCCTTTGCCTCACGACTTTGTACCACGCTGCCCGCCCTGTTACTGACTCGGACCGTCCGACTACGTCTTTTGTGTTCTTTGTTTGTTTGTCTCTGTCTGTGGAGACTGTTCAGTGTAGCCTTGAGTCTTTTCTGGTTGGGGCCGGCCTGTTAAGGAGTCGGGTTCCCCAAAAGGCAGGAACAGAGGCTGGGATCAGTGTCAGGGTCTTGCGTGCTTTGCTGACCATCCCTAACAATCTACCTGTAAGAAAAATATTGTTTCTGGATCTGGCCTAGTCAGGTGTTGTGGCAAAAGTGGTTTTAAGACATGCAAAGACATCTTCTGCATTAAGCATCCAGAGTGTATGATTATTGCTTTTTTTTTTATTTATCACAATAATGGACACTGCCAGGGTAGATAAGTGTAGAATAAATTGGCGGCAATAGTTGGCAAAACCGAGAAAGCGTTAACCCAAAGTCCAGCAGTTCAAGGCTAATGCTGGATCCATCTGCAAACCTCTACCTGAGACTGTGTATCCAAGGAATACGAATCACATTGTAGGGCCCTCATAAGGGCTAGGTGCTCAGTGAAGATCTTGGATCCCCGTAGTTGATCAAAAAGCTTGGAGATCATGGGTAACGGATATCGGTCCTTGATGGTGATCTAATTTAAGCCCCAGTAATCAATGCAAGAGTGCATGGAACCATCCTTCTTTTCCACAGAGAAGAAACCAGCACTGGCCGAAGAGGACAACTTGTAAATGAAGCCTTTCTGTAGGTTTTCCTTGACGTAGGCCAACATAGTCTGGGTTTCAGGCACAGACAAAGGGTAAACTCTTCCACAATGAGGCACCATGCCAGGCAGAAGATCAGTAGGGCAGTCATAGGACAGTTGTGGCAGAAGAAATCCTTGAATTTTTGATACGGAACAGGAAGACCTAGAAGAGGAGTCAGAAGCATAGGTGGAGAAGCAGGTTGCATCAGACAGATTGGCATCAGGCACTGGGAGTGACATTCATGACTCCAGTGAGTGACCTCACCTGTTTTCCAGTCCAGTACTGGGGCATGAAGCGGCAACCAAGGAAGACCCAGGAGAACTGCTGAAATGGAGCATGGGAGAATATGGAATGCTATTTTCTCCTTATGAGAGGCCCTAACGTGTAGAGTCTGTGTCCTCCATTGATGGAAGAAATCATCAGAAGCTTGTCTAGTCAAATGACTAGTATAAGGTATTGGGTAACCAGAACTGTGTGAATAAAGGACAAGGACCTGGTCAGGTCGAGGCATGGTCAGGCGTGGAGCGAATGTGCCTTATCCTAGGATCGCCTCTCCCCCAAAGCCTAGGCACTAGAGTTTACCTGACAGACTGGGCAGTTTCTCAGGAAATGTTCCTTGTCCCCACAATACAGCCAGAGATCCTGACTGTTCCTGACTGTGTTCTTTCTCTATTAAACTTTCTCCACTTGCATAGGTTCTTCATGAGAATATGTTGATGGAGGCAGTGAATGTCTTTGGAAGTGTGGTGTGAGGCAAGGAAGTCTGAGAGGTTCGGAAGTCATCCTTTGCTATTGAAACTCTAATTGTCTCTCAGCAAAACGTATGATATCATTCAGAGTAGTGGGTGTCTTGATCAGACAGCTTATTCTTGATTCGCCTGGTGAGGCCTTCCCAGAAGGCCACTATGAGAGCTTCATTATCCAAGGCTAGTGTGAGGCCAGAGTGTGGAACTGTATGCCGTATTGTCCCACCGTGGAATTGCCTTGATGTAAGTGAAGCAGAGATGAGGCAGCAAAGGAAACATGCCCAGAGCTCTTAATTAGTGATGAGCGATTACGTTGACTATCGTCATCGGGTCGATAGTCGATATCGGCAATTATCAATAAGATATCCGATAGTCGATAATAGATTATCGCCGATGACCATTAAAGTCTATGGGAGAGGAACAACACCTTCATTACTACACCAAAACAGGGATGGAGAAGCTGGAATTAACATTCACAACAGCAGAATGGATACGTGCTACATCTTAGGCAAGACAATTAGGTTATAATAGCCACAGAAAAAAATCACAGACCATTCACTATCCCTGTCTTGCACCACAGCATGACCCTTAAACCTGCATGATCCACAAATTAAAAAGTTCCAGAAGGCAGTATGATTTGAAACATCATTTTACTTGAACTGGACATAGAATATCCCTGTCGTGGAACGCAGCATGAGTCCCAAACCTGCTGACCCAAATTTAAAAAATGCCGGAAAAAGGATCTTTCAACCACCATTTTTGTTGAATGGGCATTAAAAAAATCTGCCTTTACCGAGTAGACCCTTAAAAAATGTCTGACCCACAGATTAAAAAAGGGTGGGGAAAAAGGGGTCTTTCAACCACCATTTTAGTTGAACTGGAAATTTTATATCTTCCGACCGCAAATTGACCATTTAAAACCCTTGGCCCCCAATTAAAAAGTCCGGGAAAAGGAGTCTTTGAACCCCCCATTTTAGTTAACTGGGGCTTGACTATACCTGTCCTGGGGGCCCAGCATGACCCCCCAAAACCCGCATGACCCCCACATTTAAAAATGCCGGAAAAAAAAGTCTTTCAACACCCCTTTAGTTTTACTGGACATAGACTTTCCTGTCCTGGGCCACAGCAGACCCCAAACATGTTTTACCCCCAAATTAAAAAATGCCGGGAAAGGGGTCTTTTAACCACCATTTTTTGTTGAACTGGCATAACTATACCTGTCCTGGGCCACACATGACCCCAAACCCATTTGCCCCAACACAAAGTGCCAAAAATTTATTTTTTACAGTGACCTCATTTATATATTTTTGGTAACGACATTTTTTTACAAATTTATTTAGGGAATTTTTTTTTATTTTTAAAATTATTACCATTTGCTTTTTTTTTCAAGTGTAGATGTTTAATTGTCCGCAACCCCCTAAGTAATACAAAAGTCCCCAATCACCCCAAAACATTTTAGTTGAGAAGAATCTGCCCTCCGGTTTGGACTGATTTAGCCAATCAAATTTAATGGGTTTAATTTTTTCCCCAAATCCTTCCCTTATTTGGGGCAAATCCCCTGGGGAAACAATGATGCAACCCCATATGACTCCAGCCCCAAAAATTTTAAGCCCAAATTGTGCAATTTTTGTCCAGCCCTGGGCCCCTTTTTGACACTACTTTAATCATAGAAATCACCTTTTTTAAAAACTGATTTTTTTTGAAAATTTGAAGCTCCCTGATTGCCCCAACAGTGAAAAGCCATTTCTGCCGTCAGCCATCCCTTTTTTACGGGGGTCCAGCTCCAGGGCCAAAATTACACCTATCTGAAACACCTATCTGAAATTTATACCGGGTAAAAAAGGTATTTTTGGCACCCATCAAATTTACCTGTGGGGACTACTAAAATTTCTGAATTAAATTTTTAAAACAAAGTAGGGTCCCATGAACAAAGCTTGGGCTGGGCCCAAAAAAAAAAAAAAAACCTGTCTGAAATGTATACGGGGATTTTTTTATAAGGGGTTAAAAATTTTTTTTTGGCCAAAAACCTATCCAAAAAATTCACCTTTGGTTGGTTTTTTACCTTAAAGTAAATTTTGCTTATTCAAATTTAACTACAAAGTAAGGGTCTATGAACAAAGCTTGACTGCCCAAAAAGTGGAAAAAAAAAACCTGTCGAAATGATACGGGACAATATAAGGGGATTTTTTTTGGGACCTATCAATTCAAAACCTTGGGGGTGACTCAAATTGCTGTATTTTTAAAAATTTAAATTTCAAAAATAGATTTTATTTAACAAAGCTTGACTGACCCCAAAAATGAAAAAAAAAACACCTGTCCCAAATGTATACAGGGTATTAAAAGGTATTTTGGGCACCTATCATACACCTTGGTTTATTTCAAAGTTTCTGGATTCAAAAATTTAAAATGCAAGGGTTTGGGCCATCAACAAAAAGCTTGGGCCCGTGCCCCAAAAGGGGAAAAAAAAAAAAGTATCCTTGAATGGGAAACTGATAATAAAAGGGTTTTTTTTTTGGGACCTATCAACCTGGGGTAAATACAAAAATTTTCGGATTCAAAAATTTAACCCGCAAGGGGGCCCCTATCAACCCAGCTGGCCTTGCCAAAGTAAAAAAACACGTTTTCTGAAATTTTATACTGATAATAAAAGGGATTTTTTTTTGGGACCTATCAACCCCGGGGGGTGACTAAAAAAGTTTCTGGATTAAATTTAACAGCAAAAATAGATCTTCCCAAAAAAGCGTACTGCGCCAAAGTGAAAAAAAAACGAAACTGAAATGTATTCGGGTAAAGAAAAGGTTTTTTTTTGGCACCTATCAACCTTGCGACTACAAAAAATTTCTGGGTTCAATTTAACTTTCAAGGTGGCTATATCAACAAACTGGAAAGGGAAAATTGAAAAAAAACACCCACTGAAATGTAACGATAATTAAAGTGGGGTTTTTCACCTAACAAAGAGACCTGCAGTTTCTAGAAAAGATGTTTTACCCTAATATAAGTTCAGGCTCCCCAATATCCAGGAAATATTTCAATAGAAAACTGTTAATAATAAAGCTATTGCAGTGCAATGTCTACACGAACTCTTGGTCAACTATATCCAGCATTCTTTAAAGAGCTTGTCTGAGTTCGCCCGCGGGGAACCCCCCCCCTCCCCCCCGCACCCCCTGGACTTTACAGCGGTAGATGCTCCTTTAAAATTCTCGACCTAACTACATAAAATCTTCAACTCTCTGATCTAACTATGTTGTAAGAATCAGAGCTAACAGTAGAGCTTTCTCTGTGAAGAAATAGAATCATTTCGCTGAGCTGTTTGGACAGAGGCAGAGCACACGTCCTACTGCTCTGAGATGCTGAGAGACACTGAGGCTGAACAGGAAGGGCTGTTCTATGTAAAACAAGGTCATTTGATTTTTCCAGCCAATCGCAACCATACACATCCCAGTTATGATGTCGCACACACATCTCACCCTGCTCTATTTTGTAAGCTGATTTGCGCCCCCCAAAATGACAGGAAGCGCCGAAATGGGCGAATTAATAGATTGTGCACAGATTTTAACCTAAATTATCGCGTGATCTAAAAAATCCGATCAACGTAAATACCGTGCCGATTTCAACTTTGTCGATAATAACGGGTTAACGAGGTGGCAGAGGCAGGCGCATGCCATTACTATCAATGACAGCTGGAGGAGGAACTACAGCAGAAACAGGATAGGGTTCTGGGAGACATGGTGTAATACTCTGAAGCATCTCGAACAGCTGCTCTTGATGGATGCCTTGACAATCCACTTTGGCTGCGATGTCATGGACCCTCTGGTTTGAGGAACATTGGCGGGATCCATGACCACTTTGTTCTGTCATGCAGGCAGGTGGTCATCTCGAGAGATGGCAATAACCATGCCAGGAAGCAGGGTCTAAAGAGTCCCTCAGTCTTCACCAGAGCCTGCCACAAAGCAGGATGGAACTGACTGCGGGGAGGTTCCATGTTGCTTCCACCGACAAGGGCACTTGAGGTGACAGCCAAGGTTCTTCAATCCCCAGATACGTTATCTGATTAGAAATTATGAATCCATTACGTTTAAATAGACCATAATATCTCCTGAACTGTTCTACCTTTTCTATAAGAAAAGTACTTTTCTTGATTGTGTCTCGGTTTAGAAAATGCATATAATGCTATTGTGCCAGACTCCGCACAGTTTGGGACCATAAAAAAAAATAAAAACCTTTAAGCTTAGCCTTGACTGTATTTAAGAGAGGTTTAGTTATGGAGGATTCCAGGATCTTTGTTTTCTATTAACCTAGGACAACTGTCTTGAATTAGTGTCTATCATGCAGGAAGAAGCTCTGTAGACTGACTCAACCTGGACGATTTCTGGTGTCAGGAAATTCAGCAATCCAGCTCACCAGGCAACATATTCTGTTGATTTGTTTTCTGCAAAACAAAATCAGCAAAAATCTGACTATAATTCTATGGTTCTTCATGGTTGTGTATGAAGGGCAGTTACATACAATCCACAATTTGCATGAATTTTCAGGCATAAATACATACAGTATCTCACAAAAGGGAGTTTTTGCAAATATTGTATTACATCTTTCCATGGTACAACACTTAAGATATATGAACTTTGATACAATTTTAAAATTGTCAGCATATAGCTTGAAATAACATTTTTAAATCGCTAGTAACAAAAGTGAGACACCCCAAAGTGAAAATGGAAAAATTTGGGTGCCCTATTTCCCATTTTCTCTAAAGGGGTTTTCATGTGACCGGGTTGGTTTTTAAAAAAAGCCCTCAGGTGTTAATGGGGAAAACGTGTGAAAAATTTTGAGGCTATGATCTCAAACTTGCTCAACGGGCCAGGGAAAGGTTCAACATGGACCCCTGGCAGGAACTCCCTGAGAATCGGGAAAAAACATTATTGTTGCTCTTTTAAAACCAATGGCCGGGCCCCAAAGGAAGATTGCCTACAACCGGGAAACTGGGCTTAGCATGGTGGTCAAGATCATGCTTTGGGTTTTAAACAAGACAGAGCGGGCCCTCACCATGGTAACCAAAGAAATTGATGAAACATGCTCGGGCGTCTTTTTCAGGGATTTTCCTTCAAAATAGTAGGAATCCCTGCCAGCTTTACAGATTTGGGGGGGCCCAGCACACGCTTAAACATTAGTCTGCATGGCTATCCCGGGGGGAAACAAGGGTACAGAGAGAAAAGAAACGCGTTGGCGGTTCACAATGTATTTGTACTGCCTGTCATGCCTATATTGGAATAAAGAAAATTTGTTTTTCCTGCGGGGTTTTTTTCCTTTCGTGGATGCACTTTTTGGGTTAGGGCGGATGGGCAGCTGTAGGCAGGAAATGGGGCAGGTTTGGGGCCCGGCTGTGGGGCAGGTAAAAGGGCAGAAAAGGGCAGGTATGGGGCCGGCTGTAGGAGGTATGGGCAGCTGAAAGGAAAGGTATAGGCATTTAAAAAAAATAAAAAAAAACCCATTTTCCCTTTGACCCTCGCTCCCCCGGACTCCCGCGCACTCCTCGGGTCTTCCCCGGCACGGGCGGGTGACGCCCATCGGCCGCGCACGCAAGTGATGCCCCCTCCCTGTGCCGGAAACTCCGGACACCCGCCAGTCTGTAATGGATCCATATAGGTGAAGGGATCGGGGGCCCGTGCCCGGGCCGGGCGCGGCCCCCGGGACACTGTGCCTCACTCGGCCTTCATTTTATATGCGCTGAACCCCCCTGTGGGCCCAAACGGGCCATCGCAGCGCCCGACGCAGACGTGACCGAGTATAACCGAGGGGAATTTTTCAGAACTTTTTTGTGTGAAAAACTCGGCTTATATTTGATTATTACGGTAACGGGTTTTACCCCCCCTGACAAAACCCAGATTTAAAGGGGTTTGGGGGTTTTTTAAAAGGGCCCGTTTCCCACACGGCTTTTTCCCCCAGGTTTTGGGTGACCGTATTGAGCTCACAAATCCGCCGTGAATAAGGGGAGGGCCCGGGGCGGGGCCGGAGCGCGGCGGGGGCGCCGCTCCCGGGCCCCTTAGAAAATGCATTGTTTTTGGCGCTTTCGCCCCGTAAATAATGGGGCATGTCGTTTTCCCCCCCGGCGGTTCCCCGAGCGGGAAGGAGCGACGGAATCCACTGTTCTCTATAGAACGTGGATTCCCGAAAGGGAAGGGACGGTTGGGCGCCGTACTGCAGCGAAAATCCGGCGCGGGGTACGGCGCCAATCCGTCCCAAAAAATCCGTGAAAAAAAGGGGGGCCCAAAATCAGTAGGCGAAACAAAAGGATGGGCTTTCTTGCAATGTTCTCAAATTATTTTTCCCCCTTTTTGCACAATCTTTAGTCTTCATTCAGAAATCCATTTTCCCTAAAGGTGTATTTTTTAAAAAAATTTTAAGATATTAGTTATGAAACACTCCGAACATAACGGGTTCCTTCCCCCTAGTTACCAGTGCTTAAATTTTGGGTTCCCACAAGCTTTTCCCGAAATATACACATCTGTCAACTTTGGGCTTTGTTTTGGGAAGAAATTAACAGTCGTTCAGATATTCTCCCCCAAATGTCACTCGGGGATATCACATATAGACTCTTTTTGGAAATGAGAATAAAGTTATAAAAGATTTTTCTGCGATCCTTTGGACAAAAAAGAAACCCGGCTCCAAATTTCTAAATGAGGGAAAGAAGGATGCTGGGTTTGGGTTTAAAAAGGGGGTTTTTGGGTTTGGGGTCATGCTTTTCCCCAGGGCCCCAAATTTAAAAACCTATATGGATACACCGGTGAGAAATAGAAATTAGCTAAATCAAACATCTTTTAAATAAGAAAATTATCACTGACCCTTTTTTCCTGAAAACAATCCCAAACTAAGTCTATGTTAAAACATGCTGAGAAAACCCTTTCCCCAAAAACCTACTATAAATTTTTCCCAAGGTTTTGTGGTGAGGTTTTTGACTGAGGGGCAATTTTTTCCTTAAATTGACTATGGAATTTTTTTTTATGTCCGAACAAATATAATAAACTGCCCTGCCTGGTGCGGGGGTTTCCTGGGAAAAGAATAAAAAAAAAAACTCCTAGGGGCAGAAAAACCCCATACTTCTCCAACCGATTTGTAAAAAAACCATAAAAAAACCTGATTTAAAAATTTATTGAAATTTGGAGCATAAAGCCCTAGACACCCCACCACCTATGTAGCAAAAAAAAAAGGACAGATAACACACCATGATACCCCTGCACAGAACATTATCTGAATTTTTTTGCTTACACAGCATGAAAAACCCTGGACCTACGACTAGGGATGACAAATGGAATCGGGACGTAGTGGAATTCGTTTAGAATTTAAAAAAATTCATTTTCCTAAACAAACCCCCGAATTTCCTGGGATTCATTTTTTAACACATGGCTTTAAAGGGGGACAAAAAATATGGGAGAAAAAAAAGGAACGCCCTCAACCCCAATAACATGCAGTTATCCCAGCCAATCGCACCCAGCCACTTCTGTGATGTCACAGCCTAAAAAATTGGGCCCCAACCTTTTTAAAACATTCTACCCCTTTCCAAACTGTGTTTTTATGTCCCTGGATCTTCTGCAGCAGACTAGTTTTCACTCTGTGAAAAAATACTTCTGATTTTAGATTTTACTAAGTAAATTTAAAATTTTTCAATGCACAGTGGTGTGTGTATGTGCCCTAACAAAAATTTTTCCTAAACCCAGCGTTTTTTTTTTTTTGGGGATATTGCTCCTTTTCCCAAAAAGATTTAACTTTTGTCACTTTTGTGGTGAACTCTCTTTAAAATTTAAAAGTGTGTGTTTTCTTACATACCACATTTCTTTACAGATTTTGCCCCTCTGGGAAAAAAAAGTTCCCCTTTTTTCACTTAAAAGGGTTTGAAACACCTTTAAAAAAAAGTTTTGTGTTTTGTAATATAAACATCTCCCAAAATCCTTAACGACCCTGGGCTTTATGAGAAAGCCCCAGGGCCGCTAAGGGGTTTTTGCGGGGGGGATCCCCTCCGCAAACCCCTCCCACAGCTGCCGGGGGTTTTTGGGGGCAAATTTCCCCCGCTAAAAACCCGGCAGTAACAGTAGTAACCCGGCTTTTTAAACCCCCAGGGGGAACCGTGGCAAAGAGGGCCCGGGGGGGCGACTGAATGAACGCCGATGGGCCACCGATCTTCCCGGCCCATCGGCATCACCGCAGCTTGCTGCCCGATATGAGACCGGACAGGGTGGTGGGGAGCCCTGTAAAGGCCCCCGTCACTTACACTGGCCGGTTTGCCCCACTTCCGTCCCCCAACGGGAAGTGGGGAAACCGCCATCTTTTTTACACCCTAATGCATTCCCAAAAGCAATCCCAATTTGGGTTTTTTAAAAAACAATCGCCCCCCCTAGTGGCCCAAGCACCATAGGGGGACTAAATGTTACAGAAAAAAAAAACAAATAAAAAAAAATTTAAAAAATTTTCAAAAAAAGTTTTAAAAAAGTTCAAATCACCCCCCGCCCCATTTTAAAAAAAAAATTCTTTAAAAATAATAAAAAAGTTAAACTTTTTGGGTATCGCCCCCGTCTAAAAAAAGTGATTATAAAAATATAACATCTTTTACCCCGTACGTGAACAACGTAAAAAAAAAAAAAAACCCAAACAAAAAAAATTGCGTTTTTGGTCATTTTAGTCACTAAAAATGGAAAAAAAAAAAAAAAAAAAAAAAGGGGGGGGCGGGGCCTACGAGGAAAAAATGGCAGCGGGTTTTTTGAGTGATTTTCTGACAAGCCCCCCAAAACTCGGCCCAAACAAACCCCTGGGCCCAAAAAAAGGGCTTCTTCTAACTTCTCCTATTGTGCCCAACTCCCGGTTTCGGATCTTTTAATAAACCCCCCCGGCCCCCTGTCCGCCTTCCCAAAGCCGGGGGTTACAGCCATTTTTTCTGCTGCCAGCATTTATCTCCTGCTGTGGCTGCCATTACCAAATGGGCCCTCTGCCTAGACAGAGCTTAAACCCCGACATCAGGACAAAGTGGGATCCGCTGGGCGCATTCCTCCCGGGATTCTGATGGCCTTGCAGGGGTTTAGTGACTGCTGGGGGAAAAGCCTGCATCATTTTGACTCCCCTTACGGGTCCCCAAACCCCTTTGGTCCCGCTCGGTTTTCCGCGTGCCCCAAATCTCCCGGGTGATGTAGGAGGGAGCCCCCCGGGCCTATTAAGAAAGGGACCCTTGTGCCTGCTTGAGAGTGTTTAACCCTAACTTCAAACCCCCCCCCCTTATGGGGGCCCTACACTCCTGACGGGGACTCGGAGTTACCCCCCTGCTTCACTCCCCCATTAAAATTAGAAGGAGATCAATCACTTAAGCTGTGGGGGGTGCTGACACCCTTTTGACTGCCAAAAATTTAAAACCCTGCTCCCCCTCCCGTAAGTGCTACAGGGAGATCAAACACTTAAACGGCGGGGGGGGGGGGGACACTCCGGGGACTGTCAGATTTAAACCCCCTTGCTGCATCTCCCAGTTTTTTTGAAAAAGAAAAAAAATCAATTGCAGCTGCCTCAGGCGACACCCCATGACCCCGAATTTTAAACCCTGCTGCATTCTCCCAGTTCTTGCTGTTTTTTGCTGCCTATAGGCTGCCCACTCCTGCAACATATTTAAAACCCCCCTTGCTGTACTTTTCCCCCAAGTGCTTCTGCTAAGAGAATAATTTTTTTTGGGCCCCTCTTTTGGGGAAAACCCCCTCTCTGGAAGGGGGACTACCTCTGCCCCCCCACCCCTTTTTAAAACCCCGCCCTGAGATCTTCTAAACGACTTGCCACTCTTGGGTACTGGGCTTGATAAAACCCTTTTACGGGATTCAAACCCGGGGGTAAATTCCAAATTTCGGTTTCGCCCAGTAAATCCATTTCGGGTGTTTTTTCAGGGGGGTGAAGGAAAAAAAAAAATATATATTAATTTTTAAACTTTTCCCCAAACTTTGGGAGGCACAACAAAGAAAAATCAAAGAAACAAACCAACAAAATCCCGGGGGTTTTTTCGCCTTTTCTAAAACCAAAAAGAGGCCTGAAGTTCCCTTTCCCCAAACCAATTTTCTCCTACACCCTCATCCAGAGGGGAATCCTTTTGGATCTGGAGCACACAATTCCCCGTTTCCCCAAACCTCTAACATTTTCCTTTCTCTCAAAATTTGTTCTCCTTTTTCCGTTCATCACTGAAAAACAGATTCAAGCGATGATGGATGCCCTAAAGCAAGACTTCCATTCCCCTAGCCTCCCTCCCGAGCAAATAGAAAAAAAAAATTGGCAGATTTCGAAAAATCCCAAAAATACCCCTCATTGATGCCAACAATGCCTTGGGGAAGAGGTACAACGACTGGCCGCCAAAGCCCGTGGATTTTTAGAAGACAGATCAAGGGGGAAACAATGTGAGGATCCCAGGAAAACCCCGAAACAGTACCCTTCCCATCACCTGCATACTTACCTAAAAGATCTATTGGGCCCGGGTTTTACTAACTCCTCCCCTTCGGATCTTACAATAGAAAGGATCACAGAATCCAAAACCAAAAAAAATTTTCCTCAGCAGGTCCCCCCGAACACCATAGCAAGGATCCCCCTTCTATAACATGAAAGGAGGTTTCCTCCGAGTTACGGGAAAAAAGAACTCTACCGGAGCATATCAAACAATCTCAAACTTTCCTGATCTTTCTTTACGCACTATGCTTAAGCGTAAAGAGTTTTCCCGCCCTTTCACCAGGATCCCCAGGGGTAAAGAAATCCAATTTCAATGGGGTTCCCGGTGAAACCCCATCGTAAACAAAGATGGGACTCAATTTTATCTGCAATTCTCCGGAAGAGACTTACTAACATTGGGGAAAACTTTTTAAATTATCGCATCCACTGAAACAAGCCCCGGGCCGGGGAAAAAACAACCCCGGCCCGAAAATAAATTCACACCCCTGTTGGGGGCCGAAGAGCTACGAGGTAAAGATTAAGCACTTGGGAAATAACACAGTTGAAAAACCTTTGTCTCATAGTAGACTGGAGTGCTGGGGTTTTGCTCTACTCTCACACTTTTTTGCGTATTTTTGGGGCCACTTTCCTTCCTACAGGTCAAGGGGGGACCCCCTGGGCCCAAACGTCACTTTTCTCCAATTTTTTTGGGGGAATTTTCTTTTTTTTTTTTGTTACCCATTTTTTTTCTATCGGGTTTTTTTTGTTGGGGTACTATAGCCCCTGGTTCTTGGGAAATTGTTCCAGTTAATGGTTTTCCCTGTACTTTTTACGGGGCCCTTTCTTTTTCCTTAAAAACCCCTTAAAAAAAGATTAAACCCCCGAATTTTTGGGCATTAAAATTCCCCCGGGTCCCCCAACCAACCCCGCGAACAAATTTTAACTAAAAAAAGTTAACTCCCAAAATCCCAAGCAAAAGGTCCCCATATTGTAAAAATTCCTTTTCCGGGGCATGGGGAAAAAACACCCAAAAATCCCCTCTTTTAAAAAAATTTAAAACCTTAAACATAAATTTAAAATTTCCGTTTCCCCCTCGACGCCCGGCCTCAAAAAAAGATGGGGTAATTTTGAAAAATTTTTTAAAAAGGGATTCTGTTTCTTTCCCTATCCAAACAGTAAAATTTTTTGAATCCCAAAAGGGGGGAAAAATTTTTATTTTGGGGAATGCATTTAAACACATTTTTTTAAAAACTATATTGTGCTGTATGCCCCGGGAATTTTAACCAGTTTTTCCTTTATGAAAAAAAAACTTTAGCCACAGCCAGGGGGAAAACCCAAAGGCCCAAATTTTTTAAAATCTGTGGGAGCTTTCAATATTTGGGGATAGATTAAAACTTTTGAAAATCGGGTGGGGGTTTTTGGGGTATACCCCGGCTGCAAAAATTTTAAAGAAAACACCCGGGTCCCCCAATCCCCCACAGCCCCTTTACCCCTTTCCCCTCCAACCAAAAACCCCAAATTTGAAGAATTTTTTTCAAAAACCCCACTTTTCCCCTTGGGTTCAATTTTAAAAAATTTTAAACCCCCCACCTCCCCCCCAAGTTTTTCCCCATAAAAAAATCTTTTTTTAAAACTCCCAAAAACCTCACCCATTAATTTTTTTCCAAACCAAAAATCCTTTTAAAAACACCCCACAACCCCATATGAACCCCACCCCTTTAAAACCCTTAGGGGTGACACCAACCCTACATCCTCCAAATTACCCCCACAAATTTAAAAAAACCGGAAAACCCGCCCAAAAACCAAAAAGAAAACCCATGGTTCCCCAAAAAATTTGACCCCCCCTTTTCCCCCAAAATTTAAAAAAGTTAGGCCCCTCTTCCCCCAATTAATGTTCCCCCCGCCCCCAACCCCTATAAACCCCCTCTTAAAAGAATTAAACCCCCCCCCCCTTTTTACTTCCCAAAATAACCCCCCCCAAAATAATTTCCAAAATTAAATTTCCCCCAAAACCAAAAAAAAAATCCTTTATCCCCCTTCCCCCAAACTCCAAAATATTATTTCCCCGAAAAAATTTTTAATTTCCCCCTTTTTCCCCCTTATTTGGGAAACCCCCAAAAAAAAAACCTAAAAATTAAAAAATCCCCCAAAAACCCCCTTCCCGGGGGAAATTTTCTTTGGACCCCTTACCCCTTTTTTTAAAACCCCTCCCCCCTTCACCCTTTCCCCCCCCGAACAAAAGGGAACACTTAACCAACCAAACACTTCCCTCGAAAAACCAGAAAATTATAAATGGTTTAAAAAAGTAAAAAATCCCCAGGCCCCCATGGTTGTTCAATGAATATTTAAAAATAAAAAAAAGGGCCCTTTTCCCCCCAAACAATTCCCCGGGGCTTTCCATTCCCTTAAAAAAAAAGGAACCCCCCCCGCAGAAAAACTCTGTGGGAAAATTTTTCTAAATATCCCCAAACCCGGGAAACCCGCCGACCTGGTCTTAATTATAGACCCCCTTTTCCCCGGGTTAACTCCGATATCAAAATCTTTTCCCAAAAATTTGGCAACCCGATTAAAAGATATTTTGGGCCATTTTTTAATCCAAAAAGACCAAGAAAGGAAAAAGTGAAGGGCGGGGCAGACGAACGACAATACTGGGTTTTTAGAAATTTCTCCAAAAAACAAAAAAAAAAAGGGAAAAATGCCCTTTGCCCTTCCCCCTCCCTGGATGGAGGAAAAGGGTTTTGACAGGAAAAAATTGGGTCTATATGGAAAAATGCTAAACCAAAAAATTTTTTTTAAATTTTTTTTTCTCCATTTTTTCCTTAATACACACCCCCTTTCCCCAGAGGTACCCCATCAGGATTTCCCCTCTGTTTAAAATTTTACATTAAAAAAAGGAACAAGACAAGGGGTGCCCCCTTTCCCTTTTAAAATACATTTGTGTGCAAACCCCCAGCAGAAAAAAAATTAAAGGGAAAAAAAACTACAATTTCCGGGATAAAAAAAATAAAGAATTTTTTTAAATTAAAAAAAAAAGCAGACGAAAACGTCATTGCCAAACACCCCGAAAACATCGATCCCCCACTACTTAACCTCCTCGAAAGGTAATTTAAACTTATCCTATTTTTTAAACTAAATATAACAAAATCGGGTTTTAATTAACCCATACATTGCAGTAAATTTCATTGGAAACCAGCTCCCTAACATAATTCTTTATTTGGGCCCAAAAAAAATGTCCCCCACTTGGGAATTAAGTTATATCCTGATTTAATTTCCACCATCCCAAAAAAAATTAGAAGGGCAAATCCCCAAATTTTTTACTAACGAAAAACAGCAAATCTTCCCGTTTCCCCATCGTGGTTAGCTCGTATAAACTTATCCCCAAAAAGCTTTCTCCAACCCCCATACTGTATGTAGCACCCAAAATTCTAAACCCTTCCTTTTCCCCAGTTTTATGATTTACCAACTTCCAAAACATATATTTAAAAATTTTTATGGGGGGGAAAAAAAAAACCCAGATTTTAAAAAAAATACCTATATAGAAAGACCCAGAAGGGGGTCTTTTCAATTCCCAAACCCAGTACACTACAAAACCCGGCATCAAATTCCTTTGAAACCCCTGTTTATATTTTTTGGGAAACCCCCCGACAGACACCCCTGGGCGCAATTTGGGAAAGCGACAATCTCGAAGGGGTTTATTCAAAAACTGTTTGATTTTATGTTTTTGTGGAGAAACTCCTAAAGAGTTCGAACTAAATTTTCACTTTCTAGCAGCACAGGTGTGGGGATAAACATGTCGTTGGGAAAACCAAATTTTTTTACAATTGAAAACCCATTGCCCTCTTTCGGCCTTTCAAATTAAACTTTCCAGATTCTCCGATTTCGCAATGGATCAAAACAGGGGGAAAGTGAATAGGAGAATTTTTTTTTATTAAAAACCGTTTTTAAAAAAATTTTTGGGGTCTTTTTACAAAAATATTCGACCCTAACCATCAATTTTTTGTCTAAATTTTTAATGAGACCCTTTTATTCAGACCCAATGGCCCGGGAAAATTTTACCCCAGGCCTCCTCATTATTACATGATTTTTTTTTGGCAAAAGGCAAAAAATACAAAAGGCTATCGGCAGCTTAAAAATCCTTAGTCCACACGAAACCCGAACACAAAGCCTGGCTAGCGGTTTTAAAAAGGGAAAAGGAACTCTCTTTTTATAATCAAACCCCGGGGAATGGTTGAAGGCAGCCAAAAACAAAAATCTAACACACTAGATGGCCAATCATGTAGAAATCACCAGGAAAATTCCCCTTAGATGGTATTTTAAAACCAAGCAGGGGTTGCCCCAAATAAATTTTCCCCCGGATACTCACACCTCTGTTTTGGGGGGGAATTGTAGGAAAAAAAAGGGTCCTTCACATATGTGGTGGGGGAATGCCCCTTTGTCCCCTATTTGGAAACAAAATTTTGAAGCCCTACTATCGGGAAAACCTCCTTGGGGGGCATTGTCCCCCACTCCCCAATTTTGCCATACAAACCTCACAAAATTTATGAATTCCCTATTCTTTCCACACCAAAACCTCCTTTTACACTCTCTCCAGCAACTAGAAAAGGCCATCGCAACACATTGGAAAACCCCCGCAAAACCCCTACAAATTTCCCGAAGTGATTCAAAGAACAATAAACATACCATTGCGAGGGCCAGTCTAATTATTCCCAAAACACTCCTAGCTAAAGCCAGGGAAAAATTGGTTGCTATGGACTTCATCCCAAATACTTTTGCTAGAGGCGTTATCTGGAACAACTCGGACGACATGTTTGTTTCCCAAGATTTTCAAAGGTTAAGAAAAACGATAAGTTAAAAATCCTTTTTTTTGTTGTTTAAAAATGGCTTTAAAAGACATTTGTCGCTGTATCCTTTTAAAATCTGAGCCCTTAAGGGCCTGAATTTTCCAAAGCATGGCACTTGGGTTTTAAACCCTTTTTTCCCTTGTTTCCCCTTCCCTTTCCCCCCCCACATTACGGTTTCCTTTCTGTCCTACTGTTTTGTCTATTATTATGTTTTCAAAAAATAAAAAAAATTTCTAATGATTAAAAAAAGATCAAAAAAGTTGCTAAAATTTAATTTTTTTTACGGTTTCAAAAAAAATAACGGACACCCCCCTTTTGGTATTGCCGGTTGATAATAAACCCTTTTGAAAACAGATAACACATTATTTTACCGAAGAAATTTAAAGCCGTAAAAACCAAAACCCCCCCAAACAAAGGGAAAAAATAAAAATTTTTTTTTTAATTTTGTCCCACTTGGGAAATTTTTTTTCGGGTTTTTATTTTATTCATAGTTTAGTGATTTAACACCATTTGAAAATACATCTTGGGCCCAAAAAAAAAAGCCCCCAGGGTTATGTAGGTGGAAAAATAAAAAAAGGGTTTTGGGGTTTCAGAAAGCGAGGGGGGGGAAAAAACGAGCCCCTGTCACCCAAAAAAAAAAAAGGGGCCCAGTCCTTAAAAGGGGGTTTAAAAAGCTAGAAATACTGAAAGCCAAACTGGATTTGTGGCTACAACTTGGGGAGTTTTTCACGGGAACTGGGCCTCCCAATCAGTATTTTGGCATCAGAGCTGGGGGATCAGTGCGGCAGGGGCCATCGTTTCCCCCAAATAGAACCGCTTGTCCAACGGGAAATGTGGAGAGACCCCACCTTTGTCAAGATAATCGTCGGGGATCAGCCGCATTTCCAAACACTGATGCCTGATGCATCAGGAAAAATTTAAACCAAACCCGGTTCCCCCTCAAACCCAAAAAATTTGGGAAAAGGGGTCTGGATTCCCGGGGTTTCCCTCTCCCCTCACTACTATTCTGTGCTGCCCCCACCTGATACCACCCATCTGCTCCCAAACCTGCCCCCTTCTACAACCCCCCATTTTTTACCGGGGCCCTGGTATTGCCACCCCCCTCCCCCCCTCGAAACTGGGCCTTTATGAAACCTTCGGATAATCTGAAAACCTCACAACTCAGGTCTCCCAGGGGCTTTTTCGCTTCCACTTCCAGGCTATTTAAACCATTCGCTCTCGGGCTTGATTCTCGGGCGGGCCTCCACCCCAAAATGAGCCCTTTTGAAACACTCGGGCCCTTGCTCCCGGGCTTTTTTGCGGGCCTCCCCACCTCCACAATCTTTTTTCCAATGTGCCACTCTTTTGCTGCAAATTTGCAGCTGTCCTTTTTATAGCACGCAAAGAAAAAAAAGGGTTTTTACTATATATATAAAAATATAAAATATATATAAAATAAAAATTTTTAAATTTTAGTTTTTAAATCCCTTTTTCTCGGCGTGCTTCCACTTTTTCCCCAATTTAAAGGTCCCCTCACATTTTTAGGTACTCAACAAAAAAATAGAAATTGGAAAACAATAAACTTTTAAAAAAATTTTTTTTTAACTTGAACCCAAAAATTTGTAAAAAAATTTCCCATAGCCAAACGGCTTGCCCAACATTTGTCCCCACTTTGAAAACAAGGAGAAAAACGCTCATCCTTTTTGGGGAAAGTCCAAAAAAACATCCTTTGAGCAAACGCTATTAAGGAGATTTGCCATCGCCCTAGGTGCGTTCCCACCTGCAATTTTTCCCCAAATTTAAAGTCCTTTTTTTTTGGGCCTGAAAAATTAAATTTTTTATTGCTCCAAATCCCTATTTTTGTATTGAAACCCCAAAAAAATTGTCCCCTTGGGGACCAGTCCACACTAGTGCCATTGTGCCACTCTTTTGGCCTCCATGGGTCTCCCAATCTCCACCCCATTTCTTTTTTGCCACCTGTGGCCTACTCAGGGTTGGCCGCCACCTCCACACAATCATTTTTGCCACTTTTTTGCCGACTCATGCTGCTGTCAACTCCCCAAACTTCCTCACTCGACCCCCCCTTTGGTTTCCTAATGCCTTTACCCATCCCCCAAAACTCTATGACACCCGCCACTATTTTTGGGTTTTCCCCCCCTTTTTTTAATCTTTTCGGGGGGGAATGAAAAGGATAAACACAACCAAGGGTTTCCCTTTTTTTTTGCATCAGGTTTTTCTTTTTGATTGGGTAGCCAAAACAGGAGTGGGTACAAAATAAAAGAAGACATGCTAAATATTAATTTACTTGTTTTTCCCCTATTTTTGGATCATTTTCCTGTTTTTTTTTTTTTTTGGCTTTAAGCAATACTGATGGATTACTAAAAATTAAATTTTAAAACGGACACGGACGAAACAAAGGGAAAGGGCCCCAAAATTTATCAGAAACCGCAACGAAAAAATGACGCCGACAAACCCCCCTACACTCTTTTTGGAGGGGGCCCTTTTTAATGACCATTTAAAAGAACAGTTCTGCCATAATCTGTGGAAAATCTGAGACGGTGTAAAAGGGTGCGTCCCTTTTTTCGCCATAGTGGGGGTCTTTGGGCCCCCCCCTCGGTTTTTTCTTGTGGTGCTGACAATTTCCCTTGTCAGGTTTTGTCCCCCACTTTATTATTTGGTCAGGGTTTTGCCCCGTAACTGCCCCAAAAAAGAAGTGGGGAAGCGCCCCTAATACCTTTTTCTGTCATCTTTTTTGTCCCTACAAAACACAGCATTGTTTAAATACCAAAACCCCGCCCTTAAGCATATTTTTGCAAAGCCCCCAATTTTTTAAAAAACCCCAAAAGGGTTTTCTTCAGCCAAAATAGCCATTTTTTAAAAGTGATTCAATTTGCGAATTGTGTTGTCGAAAAGTTTCGTTCGAAATCCCAACTTCTCGGGTTTTTAGAAATCAACCCCAAACCAACTTTTTACGGTTTTTTTTCCAGAAAACTTTGCGTTCGACCCATCGCTTGACATGCCATTTTTAATTTTCACTTTTAAAACCCGCTTCCTGCACATTCCGGGCCTTTCCCAAACATGCAGCCAAGAGGAGTGTCAAAAACTCCCTCACGAGGGTGTAGGGGAAACTCCCTTTTGGGTGCTACAATCACATGACCCGTTTTTATGTAATTTCAAAATGTAATTTTTCTTTTAAACCAACCCCCTGTTTACACTCTGTACGAGGGACCCCCTGCCTCTGTCTGCTTGCTTTGCAAACAGGGA
The DNA here is from genome assembly GCA_025379985.1 of Phyllomedusa bahiana. Classification (NCBI taxonomy): domain Eukaryota; kingdom Metazoa; phylum Chordata; class Amphibia; order Anura; family Hylidae; genus Phyllomedusa; species Phyllomedusa bahiana. Next base: position 28,180 of record JAODAL010045531.1, read on the forward strand.
CAAAGCTTCACATGATTTTTGACGGGAAAAAAGCCAGTTTTCATTTGTTAGGGGGGGAAGGGGGGACAGCAAGCTTAGGGAAACATAGCAATTTGTTAGGGAGCTTTTTTTTAAACTGGCGCATCTTTCCCTTTTTTAAAAAAAGGGGGGACCCAAAAGTTTAAATTTTTTTTGTTTTTTGGGGGCCAGCAAATTTTCAAAAATCCCCTCAACAAATCTCTATAGAAACACATCACTTTCAAAAACTGGTTGCTTGCTACAAATTTTTTGCATGTTTCCCCAAAAAGGGCAAATTTTTCTGTTTTTTGGGGTCCAGCAAATGCAGAAACCCCCCGTTTGTAAAGGGTTTTAAATTAAAGATACTAAAAGCTTCTTGAAAAAAGTTATTGATTTACAAAAAGGAAAATTTTTTCTGCCTTTTTTTTGGTACAACTTTTTGCATAAAAACACCCTTAACAAATCCCAAAAAGAAATAGTGGATTTCTTGGTGAAACTTTTTAAAAGCGCCCAAAAATTTTTTTTCACTTTTGGGGTACATTTTTTCATTACCCGACATTATTTCAAAAACCGTTTTCTTGCTGCAAAATTTTTCAATTGAAGAAAAATAAATTTTTTTTTCCCCTTTTGGGGGTAAGAAATTCTTGCAAAACAGACCATTACCAAATCTCCCATATAAAAAAATGCATTTGAAATTTTGGTTGCTTGCTGTAAATTATTATGATTGAAGAAAAATTAATTTTCACAGTTTTGGAAGTTTTAGTAAATTTTAAAAACAATAACCCGTCTCTAAATCTAACAAAAAAAAAATAAATTTTTAAAAATATAAAGCAAAAGGGAAAAATTTTTAAACTCACTTCCACCTTTGGGCCCTTCCTTCAAATGGGTTCCATCCATAAGGGACGGAAACCGCAATTTTCCCCGGCCCCCAGGACCTCAAGGAAAAACCAAAATGTTTGCGCAATAGATCCAGCAAGTTGGGGGAAAAAATATCTTTATTTTAAATTCAAAAAAACAGAGGGTAAAAACATGCGATAAACCTAACAACGTTTTGGGGTGGTAATTTAGGCCCTTGTTCACAACGGTAACCATAAATCCAAATATGCATGTTTAAAGAGGAAAACAAAGAAAAGGGTAAAATTGGGCTTTTCCTAAGCCTAATTTTTAAACTTTCATTTCCCAAATAACCCCTTACTTATGTAAATAGAGCATTAAAACCTACTGTTAAAAAGGAGGGAGGTAGATTGAGGGAGATTATCAGTGGTCTTGTATGTCTTCCATTTAGTAATTATTGCTCCCACAGTTGATTTCTTCACACCAAGCTGCTTGCCTATTGCAGATTCAGTTTTTCAAGCCAGGTGCAGGGCTACAATTTTGTGTCTGGTGTCCTTCGACAAAGCTTTGGTCTTCACCATAGTGGAGTTTGGAGTGTGACTGTTTAAGGTTGTGGCACATGGTAACTGGCTTAGCCCCATTTCACTTTTTTGCACCAGGGCCCAAGAACTTGAACTTACGCCTCTGCGGGCTTGACTAGGCAGCAGTATCATTGGTGGCAGCGAGAGCATGGCAGAGGGGAACATGGATGTTCCGGTTCGACAAGATTATGCAGCAGTACCATTGGTGGCAGCAAGAACATGGGAAACATCAGGGTTCAGGATAACAGGACTTTAACAGGACAGTACATTTGATGGTAGTACAGGTGAAGGCATTTAAAAAATAAAGATTTGGAGGGCTATACGGAGGAGTAGGAGGTGTATGCAGTGCACATCATGTCATACAGGTGTATATTTCAAAATAAATTCAGCCATAAGACTTGTAAACCTAGCTTTTGGCAGCAGCTGTTGGCAATTTGTAGAAGCAGCAGGCACAGGAACTACACACATGAGATGTAGTGTAGTTAAATGTGTATTTTACATTGTCAAGAAGACATGCTACAGTTTACTAGTCAGTGATATCGGCAACTGGGGCAACAAAATGGACAGAGATCCATGCTTGATTCATTTTTATAAATGTGAAACGACCCACATTGCCAGCGGAAACATATGAAAGTTTGTCAGTCATCATCCTGCCAGTTGTGCTGAATATGTGTTCCGAGATAACACTCATGGATATTGAGCCGCAAGTAGACATTGACCATGGTCTTAAGGCAGTCTCTGTGTTTCTGAACGCTGCCCTGGCTTGCAGGCATTGGTGAGGTTGAAAAAATCGATTGCCAAATGTCACCCACTAGGGTTCTGCCACACTGCCTGCTGCGGTTATTTGCCATTCTACTGCTGCCACGTTGCTGAATGTTGTTCTACCGTGACATTAGAATGTGAAGAAGATGCAAAAGATGTCTCGAGTTGGTCAATGAGCACTGTCTCAAATTCCTGCATTCTACTGTCAATTTCTGTGGGTGGAAGTTAATTGCTAACTTTTGTCTTGTAACGTGGATCAAAGAGCGTGGCCACCCAGTAATCACTGTTCATTTATTTTCCTTTTTTTTAGAGGAAAATACAACACCAAGGGATTCTTTTTTATTAGGTTTGGGAAAAAATTTACCAAACAATATGGTACAAAGAACAGGAAATAAATAAAAAATGTCATCCATGTCACCAGTAAGGAACACGGGTTTTGCGATCCCCATGCCCTTCTATCAAAATAGTAAAGGCTTTAAGTCACAAAGAAAGAAAAAAAAAAAAAATTACGCATGAAAACCGTTTTTGTCAGAAAAAAAAACGGGCCGCCCCCCCTCTTTCCCCTCAATCGCTCCTCACACAATTCCTAAACAATTCACAACACAAAATAAGGGGAAACTTTCCAAAAAACTTAAACAATTAAAAAAACCAAAAACAAAAAAGTGGGGGGCTTCCCCCCATTTTAAATATGTGTTTTTTTTGAATTAAAATATAAAAAAACTTGAAATTTACAAAATACGAACAAATATTTTTCTAAATTTTTACAAAGGGGGGTACAGGAACCACTGAAAAAAACTTTAACAGTTTAGCTTATTTAATTGGTTCCTTTTCTCCTCCCCCAATCGGGTCCCATCATTTTTTGTCTCTCCTTTTCGGGTGGCAGACTTCCTTAATTTCGCTTTCTCGTCATTTACCCTTTCTCCTTTCTTCCCTTTGCTTTAATGGTTTTTTTTTTTCCTCAGACTTTTCCTTTCGCGCCTTTTTTTTTTTTGGGTTTGGTTCACTTTTGGTGGGGCTGTTTTCTGACAAAACCCGGCACCTTTTCTTTGGCTCACCTTGGCAACACCACATCCCAAACACTCATGTGCAGATACTGCCCAAGATCTCCAAGCCTTGGGTTGAGGGGGACAAAAGGTATCTTCCCCCTCTTCCCCATCCTCCTCTTCCGATCTTGCCAAACCCCTTACCCTTTAAGGGGAATCATTTCCGTGGTTCCACTCCTGCCTCCTCAAACACTCCACTTTTCCCCACCTACCATAACAAGCCCCGGCTAGCCCATTCACTTACTCTGTGAGCTGAACTCCGTCCTGCACCCCCCCGACCTAAAACCCCCACCTAAGAAAGCCATACAAATTTCAAACAGCGGCCTTCTACATCCTCGGCAAATAAGGCTCTGTGCCGCCTCTTTTTCCTTTCCCTCACTACAAGGGACCGCTGACAAGCATCATCACGACTGGCATTTTGGGGGCCTTTTATTGGGCCCAAAAGGGGGCCC
>JAODAL010045532.1:0-31847 GCA_025379985.1 Phyllomedusa bahiana
CATTGCTGCTGCGTGGCTGGCGTGACCTCCACACTGGTCATTGTGCCACGTTGACCTCTGTTTGCTGGGGGGTGTGCCGTGACCTCCACACTTGTCATTGTGCCATTCTGACCTCATGGTGCTGTGGCGTCCCCGTGAACTACACAATGTGTCATTGTCCCACTCTGTGGCCTACTCCTGTTTTTGCCCTCCAGAATGTGATTGTGCCATGTCTTGACCTCATGTGTTTGCTGTGGCTGCTGCCGTGACCTACACACTATGCATTGTCCCACTCTGTGGCCTACTCCTGTTTTGCCACCTCCAGAAATGTCATTGTGCCATGCCTGACTCATGCTGCGCTGCCGTGACTCACACTGTGTCATTGTGCCACTGTCTGCCCTCATCCCTGCTGCTGTGGCTGCTGCCGTGACCTCCACACTTGTGTCCATTGGGCCCAACCGTCTGCCTCATGCTGCTGCTTTTGGCTGTTTGCTTTGTGCCCTCCCACACTGTGTCATTGTCCCACTGTCTGACCTCGGGCTGTGCTGTGGGCTGATCCCGGGGGACCTCCCACACTCTGTCATTGTGCCATGTACCTCATGCTGCTGCTCCCGTGACCTCCCACTGTGTCATTGGGGCCCTCTGTGACCTTTTCCTTGTGTCACTGTTGACCTCATGTGCTCGTGGTGATCCCGTGACCTCACACTTGTTCATTTTTGCCACCGTCTGACCTCATGCTGCTGCTGTGGCTGCTGCTGTAAACCTACACACTGTGTCATTGTCCATTTGTCTGACCTCATGCTGCTGCTGTGGCTGATGCCGTGACTACACACTCTGTCATTGTCCCACTGTCTACCTATGCTGCTGCTGCGGGGACCTCACCTGTCTTTTCCGTTGTGCCCTATTCCTGTTTTTGCCACCTCCAGAATGTCATTGTGCCACTGTTGACCTCATGCTGCTGTTGGCTAGCGCCGTCACCTCCACACTCTGTCACAAATGTTGCCACCTTGAGCTCTCAGCTTGTTTTTTTCCAGCTTTCTCTGGCATGACTTTATCAGGCAACATTCCCGCTTCAGTTTTTTGGTCAGTTTTGCCCTCTTCAGTGAGCAGGGAATTTTATAGTGAAGCGATTCTAAGAGCGGTGGCAGTCATGTGTGTGTCATACTAAAACACAACATTGTATGAAGACCAAACCAAGCTCCCTCTGCATATTTAAGCATGGCACAACGTTCTACAGCGCCCTGCAGGCTCTGTGCAGCCAGGAAATAGCTGTTTTTTTAACATGATTCGTGCCGAAGTAATTCGGAACGAAGTTATTTTTTGCCGAGAAATTCGGCGAAGTGAACGAAACGAATTTCGGGAAATTCGCCCATCTCTACCTATAACAGTTAAGGTTAGATATTGAGAAAAACATGCATACATGTATTTTTATATAGTGTATGTAAACTTCTGGTTTCAACTGTTGGTACCAAATCTCCACCTAAATGCTGACAGAATTCTGAACATTTTATAAATTTCATATGGATGGGATACAGTATTTTAAAATCTCCCTCTTGTTTATTATTGAAACACCCCTTTAAGATGCTGATTTGAGAAACATTGAAAATGACTTGACTAAGAGATTATGCATTTATGAGAGTTTGAGTAATAGTCGTAGTACAGTATAGAACAGTGTAGTATAGTTTAGTATTGGCATATCTAAAGTTTTTTTGTACATAGAAACATCAACATACAGCCCCAGTAGAGGCTGATGATGGGAGGGTAAGGCTATGTTCACACGGCAGTAATTGCGGGACGTATTTTGCCCCGCAATTACGCCGTGTATATGGGGGCAGGGGGGCCGGCAGCCTGCCGGCCCCATAGACATGCAATATTCTCGGCGTGTATACACCGTGAATAATTGAAATGTCACTTCTCTCCCCGCTCGCCATATAGTGTGAGCAGGGAGAGGAAACGTTATCCATAGTTCTCTATAAGAACTATGGATTACCGTAATGACTGGGACGTATCTCGCCCCGTATTTCACGCAGTTTTATAATATAGGTATTTAAATTGGATAAAATAACAAAATTAAATATATTAACAGTAGAGGGCATGGCCTGGACCTGCATGGAGTGAGACGTGAGTGAGAGCAGCTCCGTGGAGACCCCAGCTAAACCAGCACTAAAAAGCCCGTTAGCTGTACCCAAAAAGCCACAGAACCATTCTGGACTGAGCCCTAACCAGCCTGCTACTAATAAGGGAAGCTGCGACCCGAGGCGCTCACCGCATCAAGCCTAGCATCTCCCGGAGACATGGGCCATACCGCGCCACGTGGCAGTCGGGGCCCGGGCAGTGCTCTGCCGCGCTGCGGCTCTAAGGAGAAGTGGTCCCGAGCCACACCTAGCCGCACACCGACCTCGGAAGCTTTCTCTGTGCTGCGGAGCGGTTCAGGGAGAAAGTGTAGCCGCCATAGCCGCCTGATTGAGACCCGACGACCGGACCGGCCTGTCGCCTCCTGACACGCTGATCGGTACCCGGATCACAGCACGTCACCCTTTCGCCTGCCGCCCACAAAGTCTCCTCTGCAGGGACCGAAGCTCCTCTTCCCGCCACGGATGAGCGACAGAGTATCGTGGAAGGCATGCTTGCAGCTGCTCCCTCTCGGCGCATCTTGAAAGGTCGAGCGAGCGAAACCACGGCCCGGCTCAGCACTGGCTCCTTGCTTACTGAAAACAAGAGCAGCCAGATACGTACCGATCATCTTACCTTGGGGTTCTTCCCTGATATCTCACTGCTACCACCTCAGCCCTACAGGACTATAAAGCCGCTGTAGCCCCAAATCCTTTAAGTTTTCTAGCCTCACACGTGGCCGACGCCATCTTGGGTTAATCAATCAACCTGCCACATACCGGGATTGTAACTCAGGCCCCCCACTGGCTTGATAAACGAGGCCTGACATTTCTAGCTCTCTGATTTAAGCTATTCTAAGGACGTGATTCTCTCCTAGTGAGTACATAACCTTATATAACAGCTCAAGTCCCTGGGTCATCAATCCACTGGCCCAAGAGGTGCACATGAGGCCCAGCTTATAACTCTCAAACAGAGGACTTCTCCCCCGGTTACACAGGCGCCCCTGCACCTTCCTTTGGGAGAACTGGGAGCAAGCAGACAGAGGCGAAGGAGACAGGGGGAAAAAAAAATAAAAAATTCACAGGCACATATCTCAACATCCTGTGAGCAGATCGCTTGTACCGCTCAGCCCCAAGAACCCCGTTATCCATCACGGACTACGGACTCCCCTCAAAATCCACACGAGCCCAGGCAGTGGGTCGTTGGTCGGGACCGAATGGGCGGCACTAGCAAACGCAAAACCAAAGCTAAGCCAGCGAAATTAACAGAGTTCTTTCCACAATCCAAATCACAGCCTCCTCCAGTGGAAAGGCGCATAGTGTTCCCTCTCCCCGCCTCATCACCGCCCGAGTCAAATCCTACCAACATGGGATCTCCAAGCTCGCCTACCCAAGCAACCCTCAATGAGACAACATTACAACGCCTTTTTACCTCCTTTAGAGAGGATCTCCAGTCTGACTTTAAGCTAATGACCGCAGAATTTCGGTCTGACATCCAGGCCCTGGTATCTCGGATGGAGCATATTGAAAAGAAGATGTCAGAGGTCACGAAGTCACACAACCTTTTAATCGATGCAAACTCGGCACTAGAAGACGAGGTCCAGAGACTCTCTTCCAAATTACTAGACCTGGAGGACAGATCACGCAGGGAAAACATACGCATCAGAGGGATCCCTGAGTCGATCTCCCAAGACCTTCTCTTGCCCTTCCTCATTAATATAATGGTCCTGGTACTGCCCAACGCTTCCCAAATCGATCTCAAAGTGGACCGTCCATCGTTTGCCCAAACCCAGGAACCTACCTCCCTCTACCCCAGGGACGTTATAGCAAAAATCCACTTCTTCCTTGCAAGAATACTTCAGTCTCAACTCCACAACAGCTTCCTCTTCAGTCAGCTCTGTGTCCAAGCGTATCTAGAAGGTGTTCATCAACTGCCCTCGGAAAAACGCAAAAGGGACCGTGAACTAGACGGCCTCCTAGAAAAAATTCAAGTGCAACACGACCTAGCCAAGAAATCGCCATCTCAGGCAGTGCTAGCCGAGCTGTCAACCCTCAAAAACAAGATAAGAATTTTAAGCCTCAGTAAATATGAACGTCCATGGCAAGACGAAGTGAACTTTTATCTTCATGGTGATTGCCCTGGTAAACTCCTAGCGAGAAGGGTCAAACAATTACAAGCCAGGCTAGAATATCATTTATTACCTCTGGCAACCAGAAGGTATTTTACCCCCAACAAATTGCAGAGCACTTCGCCCTGTAGTATAAATCCCTTTACAACCTCAAAGACGACCCCTCCCTTCCCCTAGTTAATTCCCAAACCACTCAAGCCTTCTTATCTACATTACGCCTTCTCCGACATTACAGCAGACAACTGAAATATGAACACTCCCATACACTATGAATGGAGACTCATAAAACAGCAAAACTCAATAAATCCCCAGCCCGGACGACTTAACAAAGTACTATCAAGCTTTTTTATCATCCTTTCCCCCCATATGTCACCACTTTAATTTTTTTTAGGGAGTTCCCAACGATGCTGTCTGCTACAATTGTAACCATCCCAACCAGGGAATCACAAGATTTAGTAACAATTACAGGCCAATTCCCCCCCTTAATTGCGACATCAAGCTCTTTGCGAAATCCTGGCTAACAAGTTAACACTGTACTTCCCTCTCTGATAATAATCAGGTATAATTTGTCAGTCTACGCCAACCAGAGATGGAATCAGGAGATGCTTGATGTCCTTTAGTTTTATTAAAATGACAAAGTCCAGCCGCATCCTTTCATTGACGGAGAGAAGGCCTTTGAACCGTCATTAATTGGCAATACATGAAAGATCCTTAACCAATCGGTTCTAGGTAACATATTGCACGCCATCCTATTACTCTATTCACCCCCTCAGCTAGATTTCTCGTCAGGATGATGTCCCAAACTTTTAATATTACCAACGCAACCGCAAGGTTTGCCCTCTTCCCTCTCACTTTAACATCGTATGAGTCCCTAGCAAGAAGATACGCCATCCAAATTGTAGGCATCCTAATGGCACCCCACACTCATAGGCCAGCTCTATATGCGGTGACGTACGATCAGGGCAGGATCCGGAATCCTCTGTCGTCTCTTGATATATTGATGCTCTTACTCCATGGTTTCTTACTACAAGCTGAACATCTCTAAATCAACTATTCTTGCACTTAATTGCCCGCACAGAGTCCACTCAGCCCTGTCTAATTATGACTTCAAACAGACAAAGTCATACATCATGTACTTAGGTATTAAAATCTACCCTGATCTCAATGAAACAATTGTTGTCAATTGGACCGACCTACAGTTGGCTTTCTCCAACGACATCAATAAATGGCAACAGACTCCTCTATCCTGGGTGGCTAGGATCAACCTTGTTAAAATGATTCTCCTGCCAAAATTCCTGTACATAGCTAGATCTCTCCCTTTTCTAATTCCAAACACACTACTGAACAAACTTCAATCCCTGCTTTTGCGTTTTATCTGGAACTCTAGGAAACCTAGATTTAAGAGGCAATATCTTTATCTAAGGAAACAATTTGGAGGGATGGCTGTCCCCAACCTAAGCTCTACAACCTGGCCTCGATCCTAGACCCTGTAATACACTTATGGGTGACACCCTCCATTCATCATTGGACCCGTATGGAAGACTCTACAGTCCACCCGGGATCCATCAAAGATCATCTGTTAGCACTTTCACAGGGATTCCCTCCTCTTCCTCCCTCCCAATACTACTTCACTACAACTCAACACCTAATCCTAGTCTGGCACCAATTCATTGCTAAGACACATGTCGTTCTGGTTAGCAAATATAACTGCCCCTTATCTATTATACACGGAGTGATTCCCAATCTCCCCTTGAATAGGTGGATAGAGAGGGGTACCTTCAAATACGTCACGCAATTAATGCCATTCCTTCAATAGGGACTCATGGGACCAAGTCCCCGTTCTACCACTTCCTTCTCTCCCCTGAGAAACAACTTGGAGGTCTCTCAGCCGCCTATGCCACCCTTTCCGAACATACCTTAGACACAAAATTAGAATATATGATTAAATGGGAATCAGAGCTTTCTAAAACATTTTCTTTGGAAGATTGGTGATCAGCAGCTTCTTCAACCCCCAAGCACTCTAACTGCATCAATCACCTAGAGTTAGTAAGGAAGATACACTTCAGATAGTACCTTACGTCGATACGGACAGCTCATATGTTCCCAGGCTCATTCAAGATGTGCTGGAGGGGTTGTGGGTCGGTTGGCTCCCTGTCGCACATGTGGTGGTCCTGCCCGGTGATTAGGGGTATTTGGGAAGATGCTGAGAAACTTATCCAGGATCTCTACCACACCGGATTCACACTAACTCAAGAATTAGCCATACTAGACATGACTATTAGGGACATCCCCATTTTACATCAGACAGTTATACAGCATATCCTTATCGCAACTCGCCTCACCATTGCTCACCACTGGAAATCTACTGCTCCTCCTAATATCAGGGAAGTTATTGTTAGAGTTAACTCTCAATTCCACAACGAGACATCCTTGATAATCCCTCCCCACAGGGTTATGAAAAAGAAAGCTCAATGGAAAATTTGGTTAGACTCTCCGTATATACACACTTAAGGAAATACATGTAACTATGGTTGAATTTGATATATCTGTGTCCAGATCCTGCAATATGGATCCATGCACAAGATCTTAAAGGTCTTATTTAGATCTATTGGTACTGATTTAATGTCTCGAGACTATGCATGGCTGTTACCTGGTTAGATGTCCCTGTTAGGCTACTTTGCTAAGTTGTATTTGATCATATCTTTGTACTGATTTTGTAACCTTAGACCTCGGTCTACCTGTTTATGTGTAAAAATGAATAAAAATTTAATGATTAAATATATTAACAGTAGGAATACTAATTTAATTTTAAACAAGTAAACATTTTGAATTTGTATTTATTAACATATATTAACAAATAGTTACCCAACAGGGGAGAGAGAGGTAGAGGGAGAAGTGTTCTGCCATGAACTTCCATCTTAATCTATGTTGGGAATTACTTTGTTCCAGGCTTTCCAAGATCTCAGAAATTGCTCTGATCGCCCTTTGCGTGACTCCAATATTTTTTTAAAGTTATAATTCGTGGCGACTATTTCAATGATGGAGAAAAGAAGGGTTGTACTCCAGCGTCTTCAAACATAAGCTTCTTTATTGCGAGTAGATAATAACATGACAAACCAGTCAAATGAACATGAAACAGACATGAGGGCTGACACGTTTCAGGTGCTATGCACCCTTCATCATAGCCTAATACACTGCTCAAACAAGCAGTTCAAAATAGATCTACGACACCCAGTCACTGGTTCTGCAAACAATCACATGATAGAAAATTAATTCAAATATATAAAACAAATCAAATGAAAGAAAATTAACCGTATTTGTATTTAGATCAGAGCAATAATAATTTTTTTTTTTTAAATATAGATCAATAATATACAACACTAAATCTAATTGTTTGTTCAAACCAAATGGTACATATGTTTTAAGTACAAACATCCAGAAAACCTCATGGCTCCGTAACTTACCGAAATGGTCCCCTCCACGAATAGGTACTGTTACCCTCTCTATGCCCTGAATTGTGGGAGACGATGTATCACTAGTGTACTGATACAGTGGGTAGAGACAACTGAAATCTGATGGAAGGTGTTACACTGAATGCCAGATAAATGACGGCGAATCCTCACTTTTAATGGGCAGGAAATACTAACAACATATTGAAGACGGCAGAGTGAACAGGTGATTATGTTGGAAAAGAAAGGGTTAGAGTAATTAAAAATATGTGTTTCCCACCAGGCCATGTAGATTATGGTTAAAGGGGTTGTACCATTATATTAAATGGTCTTCAGAATAAGGGGTCAGTGAAAACAAGCAACTTTGCAATTGGATGTCATTTGCAAAGCTGTCTTGTTTTCAATGTCTCCCTTATCTTCATTTTCTGTAAACACAGTTCCCCAGTGCCAGTCAGATTCCTCCTCCTTTCATTTCATTGGCTGACGGCTCTACCAATTAACATTCCGTCTGGCCTCCGGTCATATTCACGTGCATTCCTGCCTCTCTCACTCAGAATAAGGTGCCGGCAACATTTCACTTTGCACAGCCAGGAGCTGCACAGTAACTCTGCAGCTGCTTCTACAATCAGAAAACAGCAGAATTGTGCCCGGTGCCTAATGCTCCTGCTTGTAGACATAGAAGGGAGACAGATCTGTGCTGCGCTGGATGAGTTCATAGAAGACTGGATTCAACTGTAACACACCTCCAGCTGTAAAAGGAGAAGAGATCAGTGCTCTGAGTTCATAGAAGACAGTCTAGACTGAATGCAAGACTGTGGTATGTAAACAAACAGCTCTTACAAAATAAGACTGCATAGGGAGAGGAACGACACAGTGACATGTGGACTCAGACAGAGAGGGGGGGAGCAAAATGACTAGGGAGCGAGCATGAACAGTGAAGGGGGGGATGATGTTATCCCCCTTCAGTTAAGAAACACCCAGCTGGGAGGGGAAGAAACGCCCCTGGATTTGAAGAGCTGAAAAACTGAAAGTACAAAGAAACACACGAACTGATGAAGCGATAAATCCCCTTTTAGGAAGGTGAGAATTTGGCCCCATTGCCGCTCCAGAAATCTGTAAATAAAATGAAGATTCAAACAAAAGAATTGTGTTTCAAAAGATAATGAACACATTGAATGACTGTAAGGCTAGGTTCACACGGCTGATTTGCAGGGCGTAATTATGCCCCGCCATTGCGCGGTGTGGCCGGGGGCGGGGCGGGAGCGGGGGGCAGGCACCTCGCCGGCCCTTAGACTTGCATTACCAGCGGCGCGTATACGCCGCTGGTAATTCACATGTCACTTATCTCCCCGCTTGGCGTATTCGCCATGCAGGGAGAGGAGACGTAATCCATAGTTCTCTATGTGAACTGTGGATTACCATAATAACTAAGACGTATTCCAGCCGTAATTTGCGCACTCCGGCGCGTAATTACGGACATAGCCTTAGTGTCACAAAATCAAACAAGAGCAGTGAGGGCCATAACATGAGCAGTTGATTGGTAAAGTGGTGCTATGTCTGCAATAATCCACATAACACCTGATTCCCATGATATTGAGGAAAGTATGGATAAAACGTGTTTGGTATCTTTAAGGAAACCTGGAGCCATGTGAATAAGTGTTTCAAATAAACCATCCATCCAAGCACTAAGCCACCTGAATTTATTGCCAAAACAACCATTGCTCACTTATCTTCATAAACCACTGATAGCTACTTTTTATTTTAGGGCACCTCCTCTGCTGCTTCTTGCCAAGTTGTTAGTGTCCTTTGCCCATTTTTCCCAATTTATGAGCATTTGTTTTAATTGCCTTCCTGTTGCCCAATTCTCACTATGTTCCTGATACTTGACCCGAACTTTGCTAGAATGCTGCCTGCTCTTACTGTTTGCCAGGTCCTGGAGCCTCTAGCTCAGCCTTCAGTATTAGGCTTCTATTCATGTCGGCTGTCATCTCGAGGACCTACATCCAACCTACCCTGTGAGTGTGATTTGGTGAAAACCGTAGTAGGTTATTCCAACTCTCAATGAGACCTGCCCCCAGAGAGTCAAGATCATGACAGGTGGCTGGCAAATCAGTGTTACTGTAGCGGATATGCACATTTTCGCTTATATGTACTCCCCCTCTCTTCCTTCAGCTTGCACAGACCACAGGAACTTATTCTCAGACAGTCTTTGATAACACTGCATTACTGGCCACTAGTGATGAGCGATTACGTCGACTATCGTCATCGGGTCGATAGTCGATATCGGCAATTATAAAGCGATTTCCGATAGTCGATAATAGATTATCGCCGGATGACGATTAAAGCCTATGGAGAGAACAAACACATTCCATTCTAACACCCAAACAGGGCTGTGATAAGCTGGAATTAACATCCATAAACTGTCAAATGATATTTGCAACAACTTAGGCAACACACTGTAGGTTATAAAAAAAGCCACAGAAAGAATATCAAAGAATCCTTTCAACAATCCCTGTCTTGTACCACAGCATGACCCTTAACCTGCTGGACCCACAGAAATAAAAAGTGGCAGAAGGCAGTATTATTTGAACCTCATTTTACTTGGAACTGGACATTGACTATCCCTGTCCGTGAAACGCAGCATAGCCCCAAACCTGCATGACCCCCAGATTAAAAAAGTGCCTGGAAAAATTAGTTCATTTAACCACCATATTTAGGTTGAACTGGACATTTAAAATATATTCTGTTCCTGTACCGCAGTATGACCATTACACCTATCTGACCCACAGATTAAAAAAGTGCCGAAAAAAAGAGTCTTTTGAACCATCATTTTAGTTGAACTGGACATATGACTATACTGTCTTGTACCATAGTAAGACCATTAAACCTGTCTGACCCACAGATTAAAAAGTGCCTGAAAAAGGAGTCTTTGAACACCATTTTAGTTGAACTGGACATTGACTAATATCTGTCCCTGAGCCACTGCATGAGCCCCAACCTGTCCTGACCCACAAATTTAAAAAGTGACGTAAAAAGGAGTCTTTGGTAACCACCATATTAGTTGAACTGGACATTGAACTATATCTTTCCTGGGCACAGCATGGACCCCCAAACCTGCATGACCTCACAATTTGAAAAGTGCCGGGAAAAGGGAATCTTCACACCATATTAGTTGAACATGGAACATTTTGGACAAATACCTGTCCCTGGTACCTACATCAGATCAAGTCTTCCTGTACCACCCTTGCAACAATGTCAGAGGAATATTTGTATCAGCTATTTTGTACATGCAAGTTTTAGGTAGTTTTAAATTCTAGAAAACACAATTTTAATAATGGATGGAATTCCACCATGCCTTTGTTTCTATTTTTTTAAATTGTATAAATTCGTTGTCTCACTACAGGAATTGCTAGCTATTTAATAGAACTTGCAAAAACAAGTCATTTGCAATATATGTCCATTAACATGTCCTACTATTTCCGTTTTTGACCACACCCTTTGAGCCACTTTTGACAATTGAGAAAGAACAACTGTCTGTTAGAAACCAGAATTTTTTAGAATAGACCTTTAGTAATTAGCTCATTTCACAGCAAAATGCCCCCAAAAATTCAAAACATGAACCCTTGAGGTCCACATTTTGACAATTGTGAAGAACAAATGTCTGTTTAGAAACAACATTTTTTATGAATAGGACCTGTAGTATTGCGCTGCATTTTCAAAGCAGCATGCCCAAAAAATTTATAAAAATGACGACCAGCCACTGTTGAAAAATTTGTGAGGGAGAAATGCCACTGAAAATTAGCCTACATTTCTGTTCCAAAGGACCATTATTTTGCTGTATCTCACAGCAACATGAACGACCAAAAAAAATAATAAATATGACTTCCAGCCACTATTAAAATTGTGATGGAGAAATGCCACTTAGAAGCCGTCATTTCTGTCCAAAGGACCATAATGTAAGATTTGTAATCTCACAGCAACATGACCTCAAAACATTGAGACAATGCGAAAAATTCTAAAGATTAAAGTGATAAAATGGAATAATACGGTTTTTTGTCATCGAAACCTTGGTGTCCGTTTTTATACAGTCGTCCACACCGCAAAAAACCAGCAAAATTATCTTTTTGGGGAACTGGAGAATAAAAATTGCAGAGAGAAAATCATTGTTTTAAAAAGATTTTTCAGGAGGACCATTTCTTTCTGTTTTCAAAGAGGAATGTGAAGTAGACTGGCCAACTAATCGGTGACTTGTCAATTAGGGGACACAACATCATCAGATGATCCATGCCTGATTCATCCTTGATGAAAGTCAAAAAACGATCACATTATCTGGGCAGGACAACACCTCTATGTGCGTGGGCGAGCAAGCTCGGGCCATTCATCCCTGTTGTGTACCACAAGTCGATTGGGTCCGTGAACACATCCAAAAACATTCGGTGTTGAAGGCAGATAAGTCGTGCACCATGATCTTAAGCTTGTCTCTGTGTTTTGGATGGTGTGCACTGCATTACAAGCGTTGTGTGAGGTGGTAAATAAAGATTGCCAGAGGTCACACCATTAGGCCTTCTGCCAATTGCCTGCTGGCTGGCTGCGCCTACTTTTCACTCTACTGCTGACACAATCGCTTGATGTTGTTCCAACCGTGACATTTAAAAGAATGTGAAGCCAGACAAAACAGATGTCTCCAGTGATCAAATCATCAAGTCTCAATTCCTGCATTTTACTCTCTATTTTTGGGTGGTTTGGGAAGGAAAGGTTGCTCTGAGTTTTTGTTTTGTATCTTGGGATCCAGGAGGGTGGCCCACCAATAACTGTTGTTCCATTGTTGATGGCCTTAATGCGAGATCATGTTGAGGAAATGGAAGCATACAAGCACTCATGTGAGAGATGGAGACCTTGATTTCCCAAGCCTCTGGGTCTAGGGTCACTAGCAAACTGATCTTCCCTCACCTTCCCTGCTCCTCCGAGCCTCAAATGCGCGCCAACCTCTTTCAAAGGGCAAAATAGTGACGTCGTAACGACGGTGTCGAGAATACCTCCTCCTCCTCCTCCGCTTCCTCCGGCACAGCTTCAACACAGCCCTTACTTGCCTCAGATGATGCACCCCTGATTACTGAGCGCCGCCTTTCCACTAAGCCCTGACCCCAAACACTGCCTAATGAAGACGCGATAAAATAGTGACGACTGTCAGGCCCTTGTGGATTTGAACGGAGAGAAAGGCTCCGTGTCCCGCATCTGTGTCCGTCTCCTCCTCCGGTCACTGGCGGAACTGATGTTCATAGTGACAGCGATTCGGTTCCAGAACTAAAATCACCACAAAGCTCCATGCTGACGACAGGGCATTGTCCGCACTGACCATTAGGTGTCTTCTTTCTTGCAAAACTGGCCAAGGATGGTGCAGAGTCGCTCTTTCACCTGCCTCCACTATCATCTGGTGCATCAGCACCCTGAGGTCCGCACCGCTGCTTGTTCAGGCCTATGAGTACACTTCGAACTGTTTAATGGCATTGCGCTGCTGCCACACATCGCTGGAGCATGTGGAGGTGGAATTGCGCTCGTGTGCCACGTCCAACAATGAGACGGTTGACGGGTGAGGCCGAGCTGACTTTGCATACTTCGAGGCCAGGTCGGGAAGAAAAGCATGGTGTGAATGGCGGAATTGTGAACTTATCCTCGAGCCTCTTCCTCAACAGGCAGTCCATACCCGGGTAGCGCTTTAGAAATTTCTGGACGACAAGTTCATTACAGATGTTCCAGGCAAGGGATGTTTGCTTCCAGCCTCTCCGATCTTAAGCGACGGCCAGCATATATCGAACGTTATCGCACACCACCTGCTAGCACAAGGTTCTTGGCCACCCAGCCAGCCCTCGGTCTTGTTGCGAGAGCGTCCACCGCTCTTGACCTGTGTGTGGACGGTCTCCAGACAGAATTAATTTCAACACGGCTGGTTTCTCTCTGGGCCCATGATGCCCCCCATAGGACCTTGGGGGAAAGACCCTGCCCATCCCTGTCGGTTTTTAAGAGCTTGCGCCCCAAGCCTGAGAGCCACCGTTACATACCAGAGACATCCACCCAGCTCACCAGTGAGCTGTCACAGAGATATAGCTGGCCTTGCCGGGCTTACAGTCCATGTGTGCGGTGTTCATATGGTCTGTTCCCCGACACAGATGCAGACAACGCGCTTGAAAATTTAGATGACACGTGCTGGCCAGGGCAGGGACAGCTTTTCTCTGGCAAAGAAATGCCTGCTCGCATCTGGTATTTGGGTGCAGCAATGTGCCATGATTGTGGCGGAAACCCATCTCTATCTGTGTCCACCAGACGGAAAGGCAACATTTCCAAGGCCAAAAGCCTGGCAAATGCCGACATTCAGGCTTTTGGCTTTGGGATGGTTTTTGGGTTAAAAGTGTTTCTTCTTCCAGCTCCCAAACCTGGAAGATCAAAGGCTGCCAGCTAGCTGGCCACTGTACGGCATGCAGTCGTCAAACTGGTGGAAGGATAATGGGTAAATGGGTCTCTGTGGTGCATGTTTGGGACTCAGGCGATGGTGGCGCTGAAGCGGAGGCTGATATCTGATCATGACTCTGAGAGACATGGGCAGCTGAGGACCGCGTGGTGGTGGCCCGGGAGATTAGAAGGCAGAGACAGAGGGTGTGACAGTGGTTGGAAGCCCGGCATTGGTGTGCATTTTTTGCCAAGTGTTGCCTCCATTTAACTCATTGCATTTTGCTGCATTGACTAGACATGTTGGTTGGTGGTTAAAAACCTAAGATTCGTGCCTCTACGATGCGTTACGGACAAAAAGGCGGGCATATGACATAGCTGTGAATCAGAGGCTTGGTCGAAAAAGGCCCCAGGTTTGAAGGTCTTGGACCTTTTCGACCGATAAGCAGGAGCGGTTTTCCGCTGATCAAGCTGGCGGAATCATCTCAGCGGACGTTATGCGACCCCCGCCCTCGCATGCGCCTCCCTTTTAGAGACGGACCCGTACTGACACTAACCATCTCACTTCCTCCCGTCCAGTATGAAGAGCGCCTCTCAAGCAAAATTCTGCTGAAAGACCACCTTGGATCCACAAATGTCGTCATCAATCATCATCAACGCACAGGTGACTTGGTCGTCCTGACATTCTGCATCCAGAGCTGTGGACTACAAGCAAGAGGGACTGCCAAGGATTGCCCGAACCCCGGGATTTTTAAACCTAATTGACCGGCTTCCTTCTCCTCTCTGATGGCATCATTAACTGGCGTCAGAGCAGCCAAAATCATCCTTTGGCCTCTTGATCTTTAACATGCCTTCTGACCCTGACCCATTTTGTCATCAAAGAGGTCGTTTCAGAAAATGGTGATTATCCACATGGTGGGTACACGAGTTGACATTTGGTCTGCTCACTTCATGTTTGGAACGGATCTGATTGATTCCTGATGATGACATTATGTGGCCGTGAAATGCGGTCCTGGTGGAAGACCGAAGACAAAATAATCCGTGTTTCTTCCTTCAGTCCCAGGTTTTACAACTGCCCCAGTAACTGACTAGGAACTGATAGATATTTCAACAGAAATATCATAGCAAGTGGTCCAACTGAGATTCAATGAGCGAAATAAAACTATTCAGAAGTACACGATGAGAAATTGCGTTTTTTTTGCAAGCAATGACAAAACGAGAACAGTTGCTATAAAATTTTTTCTATCAGAATTGTCGTAACGAACCGTGGCTTATTTGAAAAAAACTAGGGCCGCACCCACATGCTATAATAGCTAATTTAAAAAATTATACGGATAACAAACGTAGGTTTTTTGCACCTATAAATACAACTGCGGGTGACAAAAAAATTCTGTATTCACATTTAAGTAGCAAGGTGGCTCCTATGAACAAAGCCGGAACAGACAGCGGCCAAAGTGAAAAACACTAATTAAATTGTGTATGATAATAAAAACGTTGTTTTTTGGCACCTATAAATACACCTGCGGTGACTACAATAATGTTGGATTCAAATTTAATGCAAGGTGGCTCTATGGATCAAAACTATGGACCGCACCAAAGTAAAAAAACACCTATTTGAAATGTATAAGGATAATAAAAGGTGTTGTTGCACCTATATATACACCTCTGCGTGACTACGAAAATTGCTGTATTCGAACTTTAAAGTGCACAAGGTTGCTCTATGAACAAAGCTGGACTTGTGCCAAAGTTGAAAAACACGTAATTAAAATTGTTTACGATAATAAAACATGTTTTTTGCACCTATAAATACACCTGCGGTGAACTACTAAATTGTATGTTATTTCAAATTTAAGTGCAAGATGTCTGCTATGAACAAAGCTGGACTGCGGCAAAGTGAAAAAACACCTATTTGAGATGTATAACGGATAATAAAAGTGTTTTTTTGCACCTATAAATACTACCTGCATGTGACCTACAAAATTGGCTATATTCAAAATTTTAAAGTGCAAGGGTGTTCTATGAACAAAGCTGGACTGCGCCAAAGTGAAAAACACGTAATTACATTGTGAATGCTTAAAAAAACGTGTTTTTTGTACCTATAAATACACCTGGCGGTGACTACCAAATTGCTGTCTTCAAATTTCAGTGCAAAGTGGCTCTATGAACAAAGCTGGACTGTGCCAAAGTAAAAAAAACACTTAATTAAATTGTGTACGGATAGATAAAAAGGTGGTTTTTGCACCTATAAATACACCTCGGTGACTAATAAGTTCTGTATCCTTGGGGGGGGGGGGGGGGGTTTTGGGTGTTTGGTGTTGTTTTGTTTTGTGTGGGTGGTAAGAACAAATCTAATCTACTAAGTCTAAATGTTCACAGCTAAAAGCATAGTTGTCTGTATGGAACAAAGAGATAGTTTTGCTAGTAAGCTTTTTGAGAGAGACCGAGCACACGTCCTGCTCTTATGAGACACATACACACACTGATCAGGAACAGGAAGGGCTGTTCTATGTAAAACCGAGGTCATTATTTTTCCATCCAATCACAACCAAACCACATCCCATCATCGACGTCGCCACCCAGCTCACCCCTGCTCTATTCTCTATAGCTGATTACTGGCTGCCAAAATGAACAGGAAGCGCCGAAAATGGTGCAATATTAATAGATTAATGCGCAGATTTTTAAACCTAAATTATCGCGAGACGAAACAAAATTCGATCAATATAAAAACCGTGCCGATTTCAACTTTGTCGATAATAATCGCTCAACACTACTGGCCACTAGTGTTGAGCGATTGCGTTGGCTATCGAGATCGATCGATAGTTGATAGTCTGGTTATGGTACCTCAATCTATAAGGTTTTTTTCGAATAGTGAGCAATCGATTTATGAGCGATTTACCATTAAAGTCTATGGGGAGAGCAACAACGTACCTCATTATTACAACCCAAACAGGGCTGGAGAAGCTTAAATTAACTCCACAACATCAATATGGAGATACGTGCTACATCTTAGGCAAAACACAGCATAAGTTCTAAAAAGTCACAGAAAAGAAAGTCACAGACCATTCACTAATCCCTGTCTTGTAACCACCAAGTAGCCTGACCCTTAAAACACCAGCATCACCCACAAATTAAGAAGTGCCAGAAGCATACGAATTTGAACCATCATGTTACTTGAACAGTACATTGAATATCCCTGTCCCTGGAACGTCAGCATGAAGCCCCAAACCTGCATACCCCATATTTAAAAAAGTGCCGCAAAAGGATCTTTCAACCACCTTTTAGTTTCACACTGGACATTGACTAAAACAGTCCTGGACGCAGTAATGACCTAAAATAACCTGTTGAACCCCAGATTAAAAAAATAAGGCCGGGAAAAGTAAGTCTGTTATGACTGTAGCTGTTATGTATTCGAAAATACACGGTATTTTTTGCACCTTTCAATCTATCACCTGTGGTGACTATAGAATTGCTGTTATAAAGATTCGTGGAAGCTGCCGTCAATGAATAAACTGTGCGCATAAGTCAAAAAACGGCTATCTGTTATTTTTCGCGTATAATAACAAACGTTATTATTTGCAACCTTTCAATTCACCTGTGGTGACTATAGAAATGCTGTTTAAGATTTACTGGATTGCTGGCTCGTCAATGAACAATGCTGGGTGTGCAAAAGTCAAAAAACACGTAACTGTTTATGTTTTTAGTATGATACACGTATTTTTTTTGCATCTTCAATTCACCTGTGGTGAATATAGAATTGATTGCTGTTGTTTAAGATTTTACGTAGATGCTGCTGTCAATGAACAATGCTGGGTGTGCAAAAAGTCAAAAAACACGTAACTGTATGTTTTTGTATATAATAAACGGTATCTTTTGCACCTTTCAATTCACCTGTGTAGAATATAGAAATTTCTGTTTTAAGAATTTACTAAGGATGACTTGCTCAATGAACATGCAGGGTGCGCAAAAGTCAAAAAAAACCACGTAAACTTTGATGTTTTCGTCGATACACCGTTTTTTTGGCAACAAACAACCTGTAGCTGTACTACAAGATTGCTGGATTGTAATTTAAGTGCAAGTGATATATCAATAGTCCACAGATTAATGGTAAATTGAACAGCTATCTGAAATGTAATGTAGATAATAAAAGGAGTTTTGCAGCTAACAAGATACCTCAGTTACTAGAAATGAGCTTATCTCCAATTAAGTTTCAGTCCTTCCCAATATCCAGGTAAAATGTCAATAGCAAAACTGTTAATAATAAAGATTTCCACTACAATGTCTAACACTAAAGTCCTGGTGTAACTTTTATCCAGAGTTTCTGTGTTCAGCTTTGTGTGTGTTCGCCCCGCAGGGCCCCCATCCCCCCCCCCCTCGCATCCCCCGCGTGAATTTACAGCGGTAAAAAAATTGCTGCAGTTAAAATTCTCTAGAGCTAACTACATGAAAATTTCAAATCTCTAATCTAACTAAATGGAAGGATCACAGCTAATAGTAGAGGTTTCGCCTGTGCAGAAAAAGACTATTTCGCTGAGCTTGTGTTGGCCACAGGTCAGAACCAGGTCCTATCCCCTAGAACGCTGAGAGACACGAAGGCTGAAACAGAGAAACCTCTGTTCTAATGTAAAACGAGGTCATGTGATTTTCCAGCCAATCTCACCCATACACATCCAGGTCATGACGTACGCACACACATCTCACCCTGCTCTATTGTGTAAATCTGATTTGCTGGCCTGCAAAATTAAACAGGAAGTCGCCGAAAAAGGCGCATCTTAATAGATGATGCACCAGATTATTAAAACCTTAATGTATCGCATGATCCGGAAATTTTCGATCTACCATATAAACACCTTGCCTGATTTCAACTTTGTCGATAAAAAAATCGCTCAACCCGACTGGGCGCACCACTAAAGAATCACCAACCAATTGGGGCTGGTTGGTGACCAAGTAGCAAGAGAGCAAATTGAAGGTACACAAACAGCCCTCTATTAGGCAAAGCACCTTTTTTTTTTAATAAAATGCATTTTAAAAATTGCTTACTTTACAGTAATTGACTCTTTCAGCAGCACTGGCTGTGATGAGAATACCCCTTAACTGTAATACAGAAAAAGTGGGGTGGGGGCACAAGTGGATCCATATGCCTGCCCTTTTTTCCCCAAAAAGTTTTTTTGGGGGGGATGAGTGGGTTATATAGGGTTAGTGTCAAGCAAGCAAAAATTAATGTGATAAAAAGTTGGATATAAAGCTTTCCTAATAAAAGGATTAAAGGAATATGCCAGGCAGACCTGATACGATGTGTTATACTTAGTACAAGGCTTATGAGAGTAGGTTTCCCATTTTTTTTTCGATTCCTGATTCCGTGCATTACCTCCATTAGCCCTGTCACTATCCACAAAACATGGTTTGCCTGAAAAGTTCCTTTAATTCTCTGTATGTGCTGGTGTTTTGTTGTCACAAAAAAGTATAAGGCAGCAGTCTGATATTCAGTACATGACACATGAATCTTAAAGGCCACCACCTGTTCAGGTCAGTTTTCTATTGAAGCTCTTTACATTTGTGCAGCCTTATTATTTGGTAAATTAACCTAAAGTATATTATGAACTTGCAGCTCATTAAGCGTTCAGTTAATGAAAATTTTGATAACAAGTAAAAGTAACAAGAAGACTGACTATGCTGGGATAGTATCAAGTGATGGGTATCTAGCCCTAAGCTAGCTCAACTGGTGCATTTATATTGTTTCATCATCAGTCCAATAGAGTTTAACCCCTTCCTGACATTTGCTGTAAGTTTATGTCATGGTCTGGAAGGGGTTCCCGCTGATTGCTGTATATTTACTACAAGGTGATTGTGTGGGCTCAAAAGCAGAGCCCATACGAATGCTGTGATAAACCAGCTGTAGTATACAGCAGCTGGTGTCTTCAGCTATCAGTTGGGACAGGAGTTTAACCCTTTAGTCAAATGCAACTGTTTTTTGTTGGACAAGATGGCTTTTTTTTTATACCATTGACTGCACCACATTATGTACTGGGAAATCAAGTGAAAAATCTTCCTGGGGGGAAACCTGAAAGAAATAAAATGCAATTGCGGCATTTTTTTTTTTCTTCATTTTTTATGAAGTTCACTGCTCAGTATGCAGTATGCTATCGGTATTTTGCAGTTCAGTATGATTTTGGTGATATCAAATTGTTAGAGTTTTCATATTTAAAAAATAGAATCTTTTTTCTTGCATTGTGGCGCCATTTTATGCGATCAATGACTGTTTTATTTTCCATATATGAACCTGACTGAGGGCTAATTTTTGTGGACTGTTGTGTAGTTTTTTTAGTACTGTTTTGGGATATATGAGACCTTTTGATGACTTTATTTATTCCAATTTTTTGGAGACGCAAAATAACCAAAAATATATATTTTTGGAGTTGACTATTTTTTTTTCTACATAGTTATTTGTTTTAGTTTTAAATAATAAAATGGAAACATAGGAATGTTTTAAATATTTACTTATTTTTAAAACCTTTTTTACCCTTACTTGTACTTTTATTCCTGCTTGGGTTCTTGAGCACTAGAGGGCGTGATCAACTGCATGCTGTTTTGCTATCGTAACATATTGCAGAACAGTGTACAGCTAGAACTTTCCTAGTACACCCTGTCCATTGAATACAGGAGTAGTAACATGGCAGCCACGTCAACCTTCATTTAGCACGCAAAATCTACACCTAGTCTGCTATTTCTTTGTCCCTAATTCGTTGGTGCCATAGCATTGAACTTCTACTAGCCTTTCTGTCGAATGCCACTTGCCTGGGACTGCTCTGAGATAGCACCTGGTGGCTGTTGGGGAAGCAATTCTTACCAAGGCTCTGTGAAGATGCCCGACGGTCACTTAATTACGCCCCCTCGGAGCAAGCCCGGCAGTGGTCCAGTGGGTCCACTACCTGCTCATCCATTACTCTATGCTTAAAATAAAATCACTTTTTCAGATTTAATCATTACTTTCACAATATCATGTATCGGTAAAGGGTTAAATAACTGGGTCAGTTGCTGGAGCGACACATGAGAGAGCTGGAGTGTTGCCTCCCTCTAAACTTGATAAGAAACCAAGATTGGGGGAGAGTATAAAAAACAACAAATGCTGTATAATAATTACGCTGAGTATAGCGAGGGTGAGTTATCAACCAGAGAGGGTGTTTTTACAACAGAACCCAGGCACACTTTTTGTGGCGTGACAGGGAGACTCCTGTCCCACAGGCGCACCACCATTACTGCCACAGCTACACAGTTATAGATAAGAAGCAAATAAACACTGAATTCATTCTTTTTGTTTGACAAAATTATTCCTTTTGTTGTGACTCCCAATTCAGAAGGAAAGCTCTATTTCATTGCCAATACTATCTGTGTCACCATCCTTACCTTATTATTATACGTGTGCATTACTCGACTCACCACACATATATGGGAGGCTCTGCCATGTTCTAGAAATCAGTTTTCTTCAGTTGTTTTTTCAAGTGTTAAGCACATTTTACAACTTATATATTGCAAACTTGCAAAGAAAAAAATTGGCCAGTTTGGGTGAAAAACAAAATTATAAAGAAACTAGTTTGGGCCAGGTACAGTTGAAACCAGAAGTAAAAAAACACATATGCATGTTTTTCTCACTATCTGACATGAAATCAGAATAAACCTTACCCGTTTTAGGTCAATTAGGATTCCCAAAAAATTATTTATATTTGCCAAATGCCAGAATAATGAGAGAGAAAGAATTTTTAAAGCATTCTCATTACTTTCTGCAAAGTCAAAAGTTTACATACATTTGATTAGTATTTGGTATCATTGCTCTTAAACTGTATGACTTGGGTCAAACATTTTGGATATCCTTCCACAAGCTTCTCATAATAGTTGGTAGGAATTTTGGCCCATTCTTCTTGACAGAACTGGTGTAACTGAGCCATGTTTCTAGTTCACCTTACTCGCACTTGCCTTTTCAGCTTTGCCCATAAATTTTCAGTAGGATTGAGATCAGGGCTTTGGGATGGCCACTCCAAAACATTGACTTGGTTATCCTTAAACCACTTTGTAACCAGTTTGGCAGTATGCTTCAGGTCATTGTCCATTTGGGAGACCCATTTCCACCCAAGCTTTAATTTTCCTGGCTGATGTCTGAGATGTTGCTTCATATTGCCACATTATCTCGTTTCTCATGATGCTATCTGTTTTGGGAAATGCAACAGTCCCTCCTGCAGCAAAACCCCCCCCCCCAAAACATGATGCTACCACTCCTGTGTTTCACAATTGGGATTCCAAGCTTCTCCCTTTTTCCTTCCAATGTAATGATGGTCATTATGGCCAAACAGTTTTAGTTTTGTTAGATCACAGAACATGTCTCCAAAAATGTATGTTTGTTCCTGTGTGCATTTGCAAACATTAATCTGGCTTTTATATGTTACTTTTGGAGTAATGACTTCTTCCTGTCAAAGTGACCTTTCAGCCCATGTTGATACAGTACTTGTTTTACTTTGGATAATGACACAATTAGAGATGGGCGAATTTTTCAAAAATTCAATTCGCCGAATTCACCGAATTCTCCGACAAAATTTGTTTCGACGCGAATTAATTTGTGATGAATCGTGTTAAAAAACAGCTATTTCCTGGCTGCAGAGAGCCTGTAGGGTGCTGTAGAACATTGTGCCATGCTCAAAATATGCAGAGGGAGCTTGGTTTGGTCTTCATACAATACTGTGTTTTAGTATGGAAAACGCACATGACTTGCCGCCGCTCTTAGAATCGCTTCACTCTTAAAATTCCCTGTGCACTTACGGGGGTAAAACTGACCAAAAAACTGAAGCAGGAATGCAGCCTGATAAAGTCATGGCAGCGGCAGCTGGAAAAAGACAAGCTGAGGGCTAAGATCTTACCATAGCATCAAAGAACACAGTAGTAGGTTACTGGAGCCGGCACAGGTCTCAGCACAGTAAGGGGACGTCACAGCAGTGGTCACTCCAAGAGGCCAGAGCTTTAAACTGTCACAAAATATGACAGAACCTGTTCTGTTAAACGCTGGTACATGTAGAGGCCCCCGAATTAGTGGAAAGGGTGTCGGCAGTAATTTTTCGTTGAAGTCTTGATCATTTTGCCCCTTTTCCCTTTTATCCAAACAGTGTACTCTTTCAATTGGTCAATAATCAATCAGTATTGCTAAGGCCAAAAACAAACAGGAGTTGATCCCAAACAGAGATGACCAGTAAATGGGATATTTACATGTTTCTGTGTTCTTTATCCACTCCTGCTTTTGGCTATCAATCCTGATGCTTTTCATTTCTTCTGACAGATGATAAGAAGGGGAAAAAAAAACATAGTGCAACATCATGAGTGGTGAGGGTGAAAACAGCATTAGGAAACCACAGGGTGTTCCAGTGAGACAGCGGTCACTTGGGCAGCGCATGAGTATAGGCCACAGAGTTTGGGAAAAATGACAAATTCTGGAGGTGGCAGCAACATCAGGAGCCCACAAAGTGGCACAATGACACAGTGTGGAGGTGATGGCATCAACAGCAGCAGCATAAGGTCAGAGAGTGGCACAATGACAAAATCTGGAGGTGGCAAAAAACAGGAGTAGGCCACAGAGTGGCACAATGACAGAGTGTGGAGGTGACGGCAGCAGCATGAGGTCATAAAGTGGCACAATGACACAGTGTGGAGGTGACGGAAGCAACAGCAGCAGCATGAGGTCACAGACTGGCACAATGACAAATTCTGTAGGTGGCAAAAACAGGAGTAGGCCACAGAGTGGCACGATGACAGAGTGTGAAGGTGATGGCAGCAGAACAGCATGAGGTCAAAAGAGTGGCAATGGGGCAAATTTGGAGGTTGGCATAACAGGGAGTAAGCCACAGGGTGGGCACAATGACTGATTTTGGAGGTGCGGCAGCAAGCAGCAAGAGGTCATTAGAGTGGCACAATGGGACACAGTTGAGATGACGGCAGCAACAGCAGCAGCATGAGGTCACAGATTTGCACAATGACACCCGTGTGGAGGTTACGCATCAACAGCACAGCAGCTGAGGTCAGAGAATTTGGGACAATGACAAATTCTGTAGGTGGCAAAAACAGGAGTAGGCCACAGAGTGGGCCACAATGACGGGTGTGGGGTGCGGCGCCATCAAAATGAAGTCATAAAGTGGCACAATGACACAGTGTGGGGAAACAGCACAATAGCAGCACAGGGGGTCACAGTTTGGGGCCAAAATGACACGGTGGGAGGTGAGGGGCATCAGCAGCGCAGCAGCATGAGGTCAGAGAGGGGCACAATGAAAATTTGAGGCGGAAAAAAAAACAGGAGTAGGGCCACGAGTTGCCGATGATGAGTGGGGAGGGCGCACGCAACAGCAGCAACATGAGGTCAAGAGTGACACAATGAAAAATCGGGAGGTGGCGCAACAGCTGAGGCATGGGGGGGCACAATGACAAAGGGGGAGGGCGGCGAAACAGCGCAGCTATGGTAAGACGGGGAAAAAATGACACGTGTGGAGGTGAGGGCAGCAGATCAGCAGTAGCGCATGGGTAAAAAGAGGGGACAATGCAGGTGTGGAGGGGGCGGCAGAAAAGCGCAGCTGAGGTCATAGAGGGGACAATGACGGGGGTTTGGGGGCGGGGGGCAATACCATCCTGGAAAAGATGGGGGGGGGAAATGGAACAACTGGCAGCAGCTGTGTGGCATCGGCGGGTTTGGCAGCATCAGAAAGTGGCTGAGGTAGGTATTAAAAATCTAGACTCTTTTCTCAAAGTTTTGGGGGGAGGCGTCGGCTGATGTTAATGTGCCAAAGGCTTGGTGGGGGGAATCCTGGCCGATCCACGCCTGATTATCTTGACAAAAGTCATTTCCCAATTTTGGGTTGAAAAGCGGTTTTTTGGGGGTAAACTAT
This sequence comes from Phyllomedusa bahiana, assembly GCA_025379985.1. Lineage (NCBI taxonomy): Eukaryota > Metazoa > Chordata > Amphibia > Anura > Hylidae > Phyllomedusa > Phyllomedusa bahiana. Next base: position 25,023 of record JAODAL010045532.1, read on the forward strand.
GGCCCCGCCCCCTAAAACAATCGCTCAGTCCCAACTACTGGCCGGGCAGGAAAGTTTCCACTGCAAATTTTGGAAAATTTTACACCCACACATCCAGTTTGGCTCCCCTAGTCCAGGGATCTTTACCTGGGGTGGGCAAGTGCTGTCCAAGTAGGCCACCCTCTGGTTCAAGGTCTGCTCCGGGATCCTGTGCTGCGGGGTGAGTGTCCCCCCATGGGGGGGTGAAGGAAGCTGCTCATCAACCCTCAGACTTAGGTTGCTGCGATGAAAGCTGGTCTGCTCCTCCCCCCCCCCCCCCAAACTTTCCCACAGCACCCTGGCAGTGGGACGGGTGGTGAGGAACCCCCCGCAGACCTGTCAGAGGACGGCCCATGCTGCACATAGGCAGGGGGCCCAAGGGGACTATGGAGGATTTTTATAGTACTTGGTTTGTCCTCCCTCTTACAGCTGGAAAAAAAGGTCCCCTTTTGGACCGTAGAAGGGTCCAAGGGGTGGAGACCAGAAGTCACCTTCTTCCGGATGGTGACTATTTTGGTGTCACTAACCGGGCAAAATCACAGTCGGGCCATCGCACAGTGACTTGAGGTACTCCCTGCCTCTATCCCACTGTTCGCTACAGTGCTTGGGGGTCATTCCTCGTCCTTTCTCCTCTCCATTACCTGGGGGGGCTGCTTTCCCCCCTCCTCTCTGTCACCTGGGTAGAAAAAAACACTAATTTCCAGACAATCTTTGTGCTCAATGTTTCCCCCTCCTCTTCCTCCACTTCAGGGCGCCCCTGGTTATGTTCTGCGGATGTATCGCCACGTCTCCGTCCCCCCGTCCAGAAAGATTTTTCGCATCTGTTCCCGGGCATGAAGTGTGAAAAAGCGTTTTTAATCCCGTGCCTGGTGACGACAAAAAAATGCGCTTCCCAAACGGGCCTCCAAACGGGGAGGTGTCACACAGAGCTGCGCTGGTTACATCAAAGTTACACAGGGGAGTACTCCTGTCCACCTGGATTATCAAAAAATTGTTAATGGCCTTTCTCTGTTCATACAGTTGGTCTAACATGTGCAGGCTGGAATTCCAACAGGTGGAAACATCTCATATCAGCATGTGTTGGGGAAGGCCATTCTGCCGCTGCAGCTTGAGGAGGGTGTGTCTGGCCTTGTAGGAATGAATGAAGTGCATGCACAGTTTCCTGTCCATTTTTAGAATGTCTTTAAGATTGGTGGAAGACTTCAGGAACCTTTTCACAACCAGATTGAACACGTGCGCTATGCAGGGCGCATGGACCATCCCTCCTCGGTGCAGCATGGACACCATGTTACTCCCATTGTCCATCACCATGGTTCCGATTTGCAGTTGGCACGGAGAAAGCCACACATCGATTTCTTGCTGCATGACGCGGAGCAGTTCCTCCCCTGTGTAACTTCGTTCGCCGAGGCAAACCAGGTGTAGAACTGCGTGACACCGCTGTGCCCTACACATGTGGTATGATGAGCAGTACTTGTGGAGGCTGAGGTGGTGGTGGAGGAGGAGGAGGCGGACACTGGCACAGGAGTAGCAGTTTGACAACGTGAAGGAGAAAGCGGCATCTCCTGTCCAAGTTGTTGGTGTAGCTGGGCAGGAAGCCCATTCACCCATCCTGCACTGCCAACTACCGACCAGTCTCTAACCTGCCCTTCATCTCTAAACTCCTGGAACGCTTGGTCTACTCTCGCCTAATCCGCTATCTCTCTGCTAACTCTCTTCTTGATCCTCTACAATCTGGTTTCCGCACCCTACACTCCACAGACACTACTCTAACTAAAGTCTCCAATGATCTCCTCACTGCTAAATCTCAGGGCAACTACTCGTTGTTGCTTCTTCTAGATCCCCCTGCAGCTTTCGACACTGCTGATCACCACCTTATCCTCAGCTTGCTCAGCACCATTGGCCTCCAGGACACCGCTCTCGATTGGTTCTCATCCTACCTCTCTGACTGCTCCTTCAGTGTCTCACTTGCAGGTTCTACCTCCTCCCTTTCTTCCTCTTGCTGTTGGGGGTTCCACAGGGATCCATTCTAGGTCCTCTCCTCTTTTCTATCTATACAGCCCCCAATGGACAAAATATCAGCAGATTTGGCTTCCAGTACCATCTCTTCACGGATGACACTCAACTATACACCTCCTCCCGGGACATCACTCCCGCCCTGCTACAAAACACCAGTGACTGTCTGTCCGCTGTCTCTGACATCATGTCCTCTCTCTATCTCAAACTAAACCTCACTAAAACTGAACTTCTAGTCATCCCGCCATCTACTAACCGACCTTACCCCGCCATTTCGATCTCAGTGTGTGGCACCACCATAACTCCTAGGCAGCAGGCCCGCTGTCTTGGGGTTATACTAGATTCCGATCTGTCTTTCACCCCCTATATCCAATCTCTAGCCCGCTCCTGTCAACTGCACCTCAACAACATCTCCAGAATCCGTCCTTTTCTCACTGTGAAAACAACTCAAACTCTTTTTGTAAAAGAAATTACGGTTTGGGACTCTCCACCTCGGCTCTGCACAAGCAATTAGTTCTATGAACGGTGCAGAGTCCACCACTTGGAAAGGGAGGGACTGCAGTACCAACAACTTGGACAGGAGCACGGTCAGCTTCTGCACCTTAGGATGGTTGGACACATAGTGTTGTCTCTTGGCAATCGCCTCGTTGAACGACTGCTGGCGCCATGAGTAGTAAGGAGCAGGAGCATCCGGACCGGGAGATGATGGCAAAGTGAAACAGCTCTCTTCGGCAGAGGTGGTGGAGCCATGACTGGCTGAAATGGCATGCGTGCCATTAGGTGCTGCTGCTATTGCTGCAGCAGCAGGATGGACCACTACATCTGAGACACGTTTCTCCCAGGCCACTGGATGGTGATGCTGCATGTGTTGACACAGGGCCGTGGTGCCAACGTTAGCTCCCTGGCCATGCTTCACTTTTTGCCCACAAATTCTACATATACACATGTTCGGCTCCTCCGGTGTCTTAGCAAAAAACTGCCACACCGCCGAGTAGGTGATTTTACCACCAACGCTCCGCACTGAGGGACTACTAACGCCGCTGCCTCACTGAGCCCCTGTGCCACTACTTTCGTGGACCTGCGAAGTGGGTTTTCTACCCCGTGGTCGTTTGGCTCCCGACCTCGCACTGCTGCCATCCTGCTGACTCCCGGCCACACTACCGACTTGCTGGCTGCGCTGCTGCCTGATGCGCAAGCTGTCACCCTCTTCTCTCGACGATAATGATGAAGCCCTTGCTTCACCCGGCTCCCAAGTGCGATCGGCTGCATCGTCATCGATTTGTGTTTGCCTGTCACTGCTATTCTCCTCTACGGTCTCAATATGCAGAACCTGACTGCTTGCAACATAACCTCCCGTGCCACTCTCCATATCACTAATTTCCCGCCTACTGCAAGAAGCAACGGATGTTTGCCCCACCTCTTCGCTGCCAAGTAGCTGCTGACTGTCCTCAAAGCGTTCGTCCTCACTGTATAGTGGCGCTGAGCCCAGACCACATAGTAGATCTCTGGTTGAGGGAACCGGATGGGACAGAGGCGGGTTGAGGATAGGTGAGGGCCGCTGACCCACTCCCGGACCATGCCGACTAAGGGTTGTGTCTGACGTTCCCACCGACTCTTGGCTGAGGTTGTCAGATGTCACCTGGGAGGAAGTGGATGAACTAGTCAACCAATCAAGAACCCTTAGGTTGCTGGTTAACACACGGCTGCTAGATGACACCGGCAGTTCTGGCCTCACCGAGTGACCTCTGCTGCAACGTCCCCTTACTGTGCTGCGACCTGTGCCTGCTCCAGGAATGTTTGTGCCACTGCCACTCGCATGTGAAGATTTACAGACACTGTTTAATGGAGATGTTTGTATATGATAAATACACACCCTGTATTTCACTCCAAGTACAACACTAAAAGGATAGAGGATTCCCAAAATCTGAAATTCCCTAATAATACAGCAGGAGAAATTGAAAAAATGGTGCAGAAAAAGCGTTCCGTATTTCTATCCCAATACAACACTATCAGGATTGAGTGGATTACTTGAATTTAAAATTCTCTAATACAACAGGAGAAATTTAAATAATGGCGCAGAAAAAGCGGTCTGTATTTCTATCCCAATACAACACTAACAGGATTGAGTGGATTACTTGAATTTAAAATTCCTTAATACAACAGGAGAAATTTAAATAGTGGCGCAGAAAAAGCGGTCTGTATTGCTATCCCAATACAACACTATCAGGAGTTAGTGGATTACTCGAATTTAAAATTCCCTAATACAAGAGGAGACATTGAAATAATGGCGCAGAAAAAGCAGTCTGTATTTCTATCTCAATACAACACTATCAGGATTGAGTGGATTACTTGAATTTAAAATTCCATAATACAACAGGAGAAATTGAAATAATGGCACAGAAAAAGCGGTCTGTTTTTCTATCCCAATACAACACTAACAGGATTGAGTGGATTACTTGAATTTAAAATTCCTTAATACAACAGGAGAAATTGAAATATTGGCGCAGAAAAAGCGGTCTGTATTTCTATCCCAATACAACACTATCAGGATTGAGTGGATTACTTGAATTTAAAATTCCATAATACAACAGGAGAATTGAAATAAATGTTGCAGAAAAAGCGGTCTGTATTTCTTATCCAATACAACACTATCAGGATTGAGTGGATTACTTGAATTTAAAATTCCCTAATAAAACAGGAGAAATTGAAATAATGGTGCAGAAAAAGCAGTCTGTATTTCTATCTCAATACAACACTATCAGGATTGAGTGGATTACTTGAATTTAAAATTCCATAATACAACAGGAGAAATTGAAATAATGGCACAGAAAAAGCGGTCTGTATTTCTATCCCAATGCAAGAGTAACACGGTAGAGTGGATTACTTGAGTTAAAATTTGCTTAATACAAGGGGAGAAATTGAAGTAGTGGCGCATAAAAAGTGGTCTGTATTTCTATCCCAATACAACACTATCATGATTGAATGGATTATTTGAATTTAAAATTTCCTAATACAACAGGAGAAATTGAAATAATGCCGCAGAAAAAGCGGTCTCTATTTCTATCCCAATACAACACTATCAGGATTAAGTGGGTTACTTGAATTTAAAATTCCCTAATACAACCGGAGAAATTGATATAATGGTGCAGAAAAAGCGGTCTGTATTTCTATCCCAATACAACACTATCAGGATTGAATGGATTACTTGAATTTAAAATTCCCTAATAGAACAGGAGAAATTGAAATAATGGCGCAGAAAAAGCGGTCTGTATTTCTAACCCAATACAACACTATCAGGATTGAATGGATTACTTAAATTTAAAATTCCCTAATACAACAGGAGAAATTGAAAAAATGGTGCAGAAAAAGCGGTCTGTATTTCTATCCCAATACAACACTATCAGGATTGAGGGGATTGCTTGAATTTAAAATTCCCTAATACAACAGGAGAAATTGAAATAATAGCACAGAAAAAGTGGTCTGTATTTCTATCCCAATACAACACTATCAGGATTGAGTGAATTGCTTGAATTTAAAATTCCCTAATACAATAGGAGAAATTGAAATAATGGCACAGAAAAAGCGGTCTGTATTTCTATCCCAATACAACACTAACAGGATTGAGTGGATAACTTGAATTTAAAATTCTCTTATACAACAGGAGAAATTGAAATAATGGTGCAGAAAAAGCGGTCTGTATTTCTATCCCAATACAACACTATCAGGATAGAGTGGATTACTTGAATTTAAAATTCCCTAATACAACAGGAGAAATTGAAATAATGGCGCAGAAAAGCGGTCAGTATTTCTATCCCAATACAAAATATCAGGATTGAGTGGAAATTGAAATAATGAAATCTGTGTAGCAGCAGCAGCAGCAGCAGCAGGGAGGCTGTTATGCCAAGAGACATAACGAGAGGACTGTGAGGAGCGCATTTGCCAGCCTTACTTATAGTGCTGTGACGTCACAGAATCCCGCCGGTCTCTGATTGGCTTCATGTCTGCACATGTCATTGAGGGTCCTCCTTTCTTCCGCCCAGAGTTCTTTGCCCCACGTAACACCATGTGCTTGCGGCCATTTTACAAAAAAAAGATGCTTCATTCCCGCAAAGTACCATAAACTTCGGCTTCGTGCAGAACCGAAGTTTTCCTGAAATTCTAGACGAATTCCACTTCGTTAGAATCTTTTCGCCCATCTCTAGACACAATCTTACCAGCCTCCGTCAGCATCTTCACAAGGTCTTTTGGTTTTATTTCTTGGGTTGATATGCACATGTTGGACTAAAGCACATTCATCTCTGAGACACAGCTTCTTCCTGAGCGGTATCATGGCTAGATATTCCTACCTTGTTTGTATTTGCGTATAATTGTTTGTATAGATGAACAAGGCCTTTTTAGGTATCTGGAAAATGCACCCAAGGATGATCAATCCACAGGTGTGTCTCTTATTAACTCAGATGTTGCCAATAAAGTTATCAGAAGCTTCCAAAGACATGATATCATTGTATGAGCTGTCCCAAATTGTTTAAAGGCATAGTAATCCTAGTGTATGTAATCTTTTGACTTTGCACAAAGTAATAAAAAATGCTTTAAAACATTCTCTCTCATTATTATGGCATTTGGCAAATATAAATAATTTTGGTAATCCTAATTGACGTAAAACAGGTAAGGTTTATTCTGATTTCATGTCAGATAGTGAGAAAAACATGTATATATAGTGTATGTAAACTTCTGGTTTCAACTGTACATGTTTGCATTTTCCACTGCAACTTTATTGAGGTTAATTTGGTAGGT
>JAODAL010045533.1:0-31847 GCA_025379985.1 Phyllomedusa bahiana
GGGGTTTTTTTTTTTCCCTTTTTTTTTTTGGTTTTTTTTTCCTAGCCTCAGGGGGCGGGGTTTGAAAAAACCCTGCTAAATTTTGGCCCTCTTTTTTGGCTGAAAACTGAAATTTTGAGAACAAATACATGAAAACTGCACATTTTACAGAAAAAGGGGCACAGCGCTGGAAACAGCGGTCAACACAACTTGTGCTCCCCCTCAAAGGGGGGGCAAAATCTTTGACAGGTTCTTTTTAAAAAAATTTGGTTTGGGTTCTCATTTTCAGGTTTCCATTTCCGGTTTCAGGGATACTACAGCAGTGACGATAAATGACTCTGATATTTTTTAGCTGATTTTTGTAAAGGGATGGAGGGAGGGGTTTTTTCGGACCTATCACATAATTTTCCCCCCCTTGCTGAGACAAAACAAGCATGTCAGACCGCTGTTTCCACGCTTGCCCTTATTCTGTAAGATGCGGGAGTTTTAAGCTTTTTACCCCCAAAAACTTTTCAGAGCGGGTGTTACCCCCGCCCCCCAAAAGGGCTAGACCCGCAGGCACCCCTCAGGGGGGCGGGTTTAAAAAAAAAACTGCTCTTTAAATGCTCTTCGAGGACTCTTCTGGTAAAACTGCAGTTTTGAGCATTAAATACACGAAAACCCCAGCATCTTACGAATAAGGACACAGCGCTGGAAACAGCATGTCTGACGAGCTTGTTCCGTCCTCAGCCAGGGTGGCATCACCTATGTGACGGGTTCTCTTTAACAGCAAGGCACAAGGCTACAGAGCTCTAAAGGGTTAACGTTTGCAAATAAGAAAGATAAACCAGTTCCTTTACTGCTGATAAGACACAGCAGGATAAAGTCACCATCCGCCCAAATGCAAGCAAAAAGGGGTGGTCATTTCCAAAAAAAACCCACTTGTAAACAGCAGGGAAAAAACGTTCTTGCTCTGTAGGAAAGCAAAATTAAACAGCAATGTATTTGGAAATAGTCCTTTTTATTTTGCCACATGATTAAATCTATCAATGTGCTAAATTTCCCCCCCTTTAAAACCCAGATCCCCCGCATTGGGTTTTCCTTTGACGGGCCCTTTGGGTAGATAAATTGACCATGTCAAATCAAAAAAGAATTTTGGTCCTTAACATTTACTGGGTCAGTTATGGTCAGAAACAAAGATCTCGGTTTCTCAAATGTCCTCTACCTCTAAAGTGTCCTTGAAGACCCCAATAGGGGATTGCTTGTTGGGGGTATTTCTTCCATGAGTTCTTCTCGTGGTCATGGAGCTGTGCCTGGTATTGTAGGCCAGTGCCAGTCAAGTGTTTAGAAGGGCGAAAGGTGCGCATTTAAACTTTTAGGACTCTCCATTGCCAATGCATAAGAACAGATTGTGTTACAACCCTGCCACCACGGATTGCTTTTGTCTGTAGGTCCACGGTGAAGAATTCTTGTAGATCTGCTGTGTCTTCAGTATTGGCACTTTTTGAGGTTCTAAAACATGCCTGGCCCACCGTCTTAAACTCCTTTGGGAGACTGGGAAACTCTCAAGGCCGTAAAGTTATCATTCATAGTAATAACTGCTTAATGAGTTGCCGCGAGTCATGAGTACAGGGTCTATTGTTAGATTTTGAACCATTACCCCCTTTCACTGTCCAGGATGCCGGCTTTTTTCCCAAAATTTCATAATCCGTCATAATATTTCCCCCTAGATGCTGCAAAGGGAATAAGTAGGGAAAAGGACAATTAAAGGGGGGTTTTCTCACACAGGGATTGCTGCTTTTTTTTTAAAGATCTTGCAAAAAAAAGTCACTTTTCAAATATGCCATTAAAGTGCCCCTATTCCTAAAACCCCCTTGATGGGCGCCCAGCCCTCAGGCGCTAAAGCTACAACCCTTTTAACCTCTCATAAGGCCCGGGGCCCGCACGGTCGTATGCTACAGACCTGTTTGAAACCTCCGATATCTCCCAAAAGGTTGTTATAGCTCAGACCGGCTCCTACTGCCGCTAGGGGGAAACCAGTAAACACGCCCCTAATTCAAAAAAAAACCAAATAAAAAGGGCTAGGTGAGATAACAATGTATGAACAACCCTTTAAGTGTAAATATTTTTTGGGGGGATTTATTAAAATTTTTATAAAATAAAATGGCCCACAAAAAGTATGGGGGGGAAAAATTATTTAAGTAAAGCCGCCTCAAAAGACAAGGGGACTTTTCCTTCGACTAGAGAAAAAAGGATTAAATCTCCAGAGGAGAAAAGTCTTCTTCACTGTGACATCTGTGGAATACCGCCTGAGGAACTGGTCACAACAGGAACAAGCAAGGGTTTCAAGAAAGGCTTAGATCTCTACCTGGAACTAAAGAATATTAATGCGTACGTAGCTATGTAAAATTCTGGATCCGGTTGGTAGGCTCTGGGGTCAGAGAGGGGGTTTCTTCCCTGGGGGCAATTGGTTCTTGCCTTGTGGGTTTCAGGGCATTCACCAGTGGGGGGCTGGGCTTGGAATCCTTGTCTCTCTCCCTTCACCCACATTTTCCCCACTCATGGTTGAACTTGATGGATACATGTCTTTTTTTCAGCCGTACTAACTATGTAACTGATCTCTTAATGGAGATCAGTATTAGAAAAACATTCAAAAACAGCGCCACACCTGTCCATTGGTTGAGTCTGGTATTGGAGCCGAACTTCATTAAAGGGATTGTGGCTGGGCGGCAATACCATACACAACCTTTGCACAGATGTGGAACTTTTTTTAAATGTATGGATATCCTCTTAAAAGGGTGTTTTGCTCCACAATGATTGGTTTTAAAAATGTAGATACAAGAGTAAATAAAGACCATTGCCAAATACATTGCTGTTCTGATTTTGCTTTGTTTAGGAAATAGAGGAGATTTTACCTCCTGCTTGTGTAGACAAGTTTCTCTAGGTTACTGACCACCTCTCTCTGCTCTCATTACTCCCGCTGCCCTGTCAGACCGTGGTGACTCACTCCCTGTTGAGTGTTGTCTCTAGCAGGGAGCTTGTATATCTGTTACTGACAAGCTTTAACCCTTTGGAGCTCTGTAGCCTTGTGCACGATAGTTTACAAAGCTCCTGCACTCATATCATTATAGGGATTGCAGAACTGAAATGTCAATCACTGCTACAGAACCACCCACAGTCTGACCAGGAAGTGTGAACCTGAAGTTCGTGGTGGCTCTATGAAACAGAATGATGAGAAAACCCCTTTAAATTCCCATTCTTCCGCCCGCGTAGACCTGGTTTCTCGGGGTCAAAATTGACTTTGTCTTGGAACTCTTTCTCTTCTCCTAAAACTTGTGCCTGCAAGTCCCCAGTAATCTGTGCACTCATCCTGAGCAGACATAGTAGTGTCTGTAACCTTCATACCATTCAGTGGCTCGGATCAGCTCCAGTTTTCTTTGCAAATTTTTTTTTTTTTTTTTTTTTCTGAGGAAGTTTTATTTTTTCTGATAACGTGACTTACGAAAACGGCAAATGTAGATGAGATGTTTCCTGCAATTGCTCTAGAACTTGCATGATGATGGCTGAAACATGATGAGTAAGGGGTGCAAAGTTTGTGAATGCTTTGGAGATCCTTGGGGGAGGGGTGGGCATGGAAATCCTGCCACAGAGGGACAATACTAAGCAGTACCGACCTGCAGGGATCTATCCTACGAGCCTCACAGGGGGTTGGGTAGTATAGATCCGACCCATATGGACATACACAAAATCTACAGTGCAGTATAAAATCCACATGCAAAAATCTGCACCAATTGTGGGGAGCCCACGGTAGACCTGACCCTTAAAAGGTTACCCTTGGGCCAGTTCTACTCTGATGCTTTTCTATCTTATGATTGATATATACATATATATGTGTGTATGTTTATAGCAAGTTATTCTAGTTTGTGGAGGGTCTGGGCATCATGAGTTCTGTACCTGTGACCAGTGTCGGACTGGAGTGCCTAGGGCCTACTGGTGGAGTTGATTCTAGGGGCCACCAGTTGAGCTGCTTCTGGACCCACCGGTGGAGTTTATTTTAGGGGCCCACCCTACAGCTACTGTAAATGATTATGCATGCCTCGTATTCTCTGCATCTTGCTTTTTGCCTCTCCTGAGGATGTATATGCAATTTCAGGTCTACCATATTCAGGGGCTCACCGGGGGTTTCCCCTGTGGGCCGGTCCGATCCTGCCTGTGACTGGTAGACGGAGCTGTTTCTATGACTTTGAAGCCTCTATGTGAACCTCACCGGGGTGAAGAAAGCTGGGATATGTAGTACTATTTGATGGGATCTTCACCATGTAGCTATAAAGAACACTGTGGTCCTCTCAATAATAACTTGGTAGTTGTCCAGAGTCAACAAAATTCTACTTCACCTCCCTGATCCTACAGTGTGAGGACTTCAACACACAACATCTTATAAGCATGGGGTCATTTATGGTCTCCAATGATTTTTTTTGGTTATGTATTTAACCCCCTTACCAATATTTTTTGTACTGGTATGTTATGATGCTGGGAAGGGAGTATGGAGTGAGCTTACTTGCTAAGCGTATTCCATACTTGCGGGTGGTGGCCGATTATAACAGCTGAATGTTTGTTAAAAAGTTTAAATTTAAATTTTTGTAATAAGTAAGAAATATTTAAAAGTTGAGGATAAAAAAAAAAGTTGCACATAATTGGTGTGGCCACGTCTGTAAAAGTGTGATCGATTTGAAATAACATTATTCATCCCGTACGGTGAACAATGTAGAAGAAAAAAATTTCAGACCCCAAATTTTTTTTTTTTTTTTTTTTTGTCATTTCATGTCCCTTAAAAATTGGATTACAAAGTGTTTAAAAAAAAAAAAAAAAAAAGTCTCAGCTGTCCCAAAAATGGTACCAATAAGAAGTGCTTTTCAACCCACAAAAACGGCCAATCACTCAGGTCTATAGGAGGAGGAGCAAAAAAAGTTATTGGTTGCTGAAAATAGAGCTAAAAGAGAGGAAAATATAACGAAAACCCTACATATTTGATATCACCGGTATCGTATCGAACCGCAGAATACAGAGAACACATTATTTATACCGAGGCGTCAAAGCCATAAAAACAAAATTCCAGAAAACATGCCTCAAGTGTGTGTTTTTTTTTCACTTAGCATTTTTTCTCTTTTTTGGGGGGGGGGAAGAGGGGGGGTTTCCCCAGTGTTTTTTATGGTAGGTCAATGGCAGCATTAAAGGGGTTGTCTCACTACATTGATTCATCTTCCCTCAGTCCTGTTTTCTTGGTTTCATTTGAATTTCAGGGCGTGTTTACGGGTTTCCCCACTATGCTGCAGTAGAAGTCAAGGTCTGTAGCTATAGCAACCAGTGCGGGCAGCCTATCAGGATAGATCAAACAGGTCTGTAGCTATAACAAACCAGTGCTGACAGCCTATCGGAGAGATTAAAACAGTCTGGGCTATAGCAGCGAGCGCTGGCAGCCTATCAGGAGAGATCAAACAGGTCTGTAGCTATAGCAAACCCGAGGAGCTGATGCACCCAAAACAAGAGGGGATATCTGGGAATAGGTAGGACACTTTTTAAATTGGCGACATATTGCAAAGTGACTTTTTTTGCAAGATCTTTAACATAAAAAGCAGCAATCCTTGTAGTGAGACAACCCCTTTAAAAAGTACATCTTATACTGCAAAGAAAAAAAACAGACCTTCATATGTCTATGTAGATGAAAAGATAAAAAAAAGTTATTGCTTTCGAGGATTACAATTTTTTTTTTATCAGGAAGGGGTTAAGCCCTATAGAACTAAAAATAATTTTGTGAGACTTTAACCTTCTAATTGAAGTCCATGTTTGTTCATCCTAGATCTCCGATTTTGGACTCGCCAAGTGGAACGGTTTATCGAATTCCCACGAGTTCAGCTTGGACGGCATCTGTGGGACCATCGCCTACCTCCCACCTGAGCGCTTCAAAGAGAAGAACAGAAGCTTTGACACCAAACATGATGTATACAGGTACTGTACAACCAGCAAGCAGTAGTGATGCTTTTTGCCTACTGTTTGTTAGCATTATATAGTTATTACATCTTGTCGGTATTGGATCAGAATTTACATGAAAGTGCCCCCTTATGCTGAAACCATTAACTCAGATTGACTGTTTCTTGTAATGAATATTACACTTTGTGTTCTTGATTAACCGGGTAATTCCAACCTGTCCTTTAAAAATTAGCAAAAATTATAGTTTAGTGTTAGGATGCTAATTACTTCTCTTCCAGCAAACACAACAACCTATCCGCAGCACTCTACAGACACTGAGACCGTCAAAGTGATTTATGAACTATTTTAAAATGCATTTCTTATGCTTTTTGGATACATGAAAATTTGAGGTTTTTAGCGCACATTTTGATCAAAACTGTTTGATCCGTTTTTGTGTTTGCATTGCTATGATGCCACACCGCCATGCACCTACATCATTTTTTTTTTTTTTAATGCGCTGATCATTTTTTGTATGGTTTTTCAAGCTAGGTTGGATGAGGTAATGAAGTGGATGCTGATTTGGATCCATAGACTGCCACTATGATGAGGCTGGATTAGACTGGTCTTGTAGAAATTGAGACCGGGAACGCAGGATATGCTAAGAGTAGCTGTAGGTTGCAGTTTTGTTAGGTCACTTATTGAAGTATAATGGAATAGTTCTTCAGCTCTCTAGATAGTTTTCAGTTGTTTCCATTTAATTTGAGCACTCCTTTAAGACTTCAGGGGTGTCAAACTGCGGCCCTCCAGCTGTTGGGAAACTTCAACTCCCATCATGCCCACTGTTATAGATTATACAAATGCATGATGGGAGTTGTAGTTTCCCAACAGCTGGAGGGCTGCAATTTGACACCTGTGCTTAAGTGATCAGCCAATAGGACTTGATCTGTTCCTTTTAAACCCCTCCCCCGTTCCATCTCTACCCTGTTACGTTTGGTGTTACAGAGTAGGTATTACACGGTACATTTAGTCCCTGTGGGGACTTTTATCATCAACGGGTATCAGAAAAATTTGTAAATTTCAAGTTTATGCCAAAATTTTAGTAAAACTTTTTCTCTGTCTTAAATGTCTGGAAGGGTAATTTAAAATGTTTCTTTCTTCCTGCAGTTTTGCAATTGTTGTTTGGGGAATCCTCACCCAGCAGAAGCCCTTTGCAGGTAAGCCTCTATACTGATAAGCAATTCCTGGACCACATGTAGGTTTGTCTTAGTTTAAAGAAGTTATAAGATTAGAAAACTGTAATTTTTTTCTCTTTGCTGAAAGAGCGCCACCCCTTTCCACAGGCTTTGACTGTTATTGCAGTCTTCTCCTAAATGTGTCTGAAACTATACCAGAAGTAGCCATTGGACAAGAGTGACCCCATTTCTGTTAAATAAGCAATGATTAATTCTGGTATTAAAAATAAATAAATAAATTAAAAAAAAATAAACTATATATATATATATATATATATAATATATATATATATATATATAATATATATATATATATATATATATATATAGTTGTGTGTATGTATAGACACATATAACAATTATTAATTCTAGTAATAATAAACCATATATAAATATATATTATGTGATATATATGTGTGTGTGTGTGTGTGTGTGTATATATATATATATATATATATATATATATATCACACACACAGACATATTAAAGAACGGAGTGAGTAGGTATTATTTAACTGAAGAGATGAAGGTTAATTCAGCTTCCTTATAAAAATTTGAGTTTCACACACTATATGGCCTTAATCATGCTTGATCATAGCTGTCATGCCTGAAACGCGTAAGTTAGTCACTGCCTGTCTGTCTTCTGCTGTATTTTCTCGTGTGGAATAAAGATGAATATTTAATGAGGATGCTGGATTAACCTTAGTTTTTTCTGTGGAAATATCTTGGTGCTGCCAACCCTCTGTGCACCTTTATATAGGGTGAGCTGGGTCCATTGTGTTTTTTTTATTAACTATGTAAATTCTATATTAGAACTACTACTTTTAATACTGTATTAGAAAGTTGTAGAACCTTTCTTTCTGCAGTGTTCTATAACTTTTATGTATGAAAGTGGAAGACCTCATTATGCCAGTTTACCCCAAGATGGTATCTTAATTAAGATATATAGAGCCTTAGGGCATCAGCCCGGGTCTTAGCTTATTGGCCCTACAGATATCCTTTTATACAAGTCACCTCTAAATTATTTTATATCTCCTTTTGGAATTAACTTTTCTGTTCAACTGCATGTTCTATTTTATTCATTTTTTTTTTGTGTGGTAAAGGGGTTAGTTTTTCCTTTTTTTTTCAATGTTTGCAATCAGACATTTGTTTAATATAAGATTTTTTTTGTTTGGCTTTGTTTGCATTTATTTAAAATTTTTGTTTTAGTTGTTTTAAATCTCCAAGGACTCTCCCACTGAACTAGTTCTGGAGAGTGACACCCTGCACATAGTCAGCACTTTTCTGAAGTTTATCCTGCTACAAGCTGAGGCACATAGCGCTTGCAGGCTGTGCAGGATGTGTTGCGCATTGTGCGTGGGCTGAGGATTGTTTGACAAACTGTGTAGTAATTTGTGGAAATTTTTTTAAATTTTTTTGGACTTTGCAGATGAGAAAAACATATTGCATATTATGGTCAAAGTTGGCTCCGGCCTGCGTCCTGACTTATCGCAGATATCGAGAGCCCGGCCCCAGCAATGCGATGAGATGATCAAACTGATGCAACAGTGCTGGCAGGACAAGCCCAACAATCGGCCAACATTTCAAGGTAGGTGGTAGATCGTAGAGAAGCTAAGGAAACTTCCTTCTACCGGACTATGGATTCCAGGGCCGGGACGATGGGTAGGCGAAAGAAGGCGATCGCCTAGGGCGCGACTTCATCCCAGGCAGAAAAGGGGGTGGAAGAAGGCATGGAGTGGGCTGAAGTTTCCATTTGGGGGTGCTTTGTGCCTTATTTGCCTAGGGCACCAGAATACCAGCCCTGATGGTTTCATTTTAAAGGGTTGTCTCCTCAAAGACCACACTTTCTTTATGTCCTATATGGGCATCATAGAGATGGGTCCCAAGCTGGGGACTGCTGGAGAAGAAACAAAAAGGTGGATCTTGCTATGGAGCACCCGACCACCATTCATCTATATAGTCGGCATGTAATGCTACGTTTCCCCTAGTGTCCACTGCAGCCAAAATGTATAGATGGCTGCAGCTTCGAGATAGACCTGTGATGATCAACTGATTGCTGAGCCGATTTAATCGAGTAAAGGGCCAATGGGTTCTTCATTAAAGGGGTTGTCTCACTTCAGACAATGTTGGCATACCGCTAGGATATCCCCCATGTCTGAATCTGGGTTTCCAGGGTTTGACCTCGCCTATCTCAAAAACAGCCCCGAAACCCCCCATTCTACAGGGGAGAGGGTTAACTCTCCCATAGATTTATGGGATTTCCGATTTAAACAGTTGTAGAAACCCATTTGGGGCTAAACTCAGAACTCCCTTTCAAGTCAATGGGAGAGTCACGACCATCTCTCCGTGCAGAACGGAGGAAGTTTCAGTGCCCTTCCCAAGAATTGGGTGGGGGTCCCACCTCGGATCGCACCTACCCAGACAGTATGGCATACCTCCCAAAACTAGCCAACATTGTCCTAATTAAAAAACCTCTTTAATTTCCCATGATGGGAGTACACCAACCCTATGTTAATAAACTGACCGTGGTTAAAACATTCTTCCGGGCTACGGGCATGCTGGGAGTTGTAGTTTCATAATAGCTGTAAAAACAAGGGCTTGGAGACTATTGTCCTGTATACATATATATGTTTCCAGTGGGCACCTATTAGGTTTTTTTTGGGAACATATGTATGGATTCTGCAATAGTGGAGGAACCCCTTAAAGTCTCCCTTCAACCTAAAAGGAAAATGACACATTGGCCTAAAGATTCAATGTGTAAAACTTATCTTTATTCTCTCCTAAGTGGTTTTTCTTCCATTATTTTCCCTATTTATTCATGACCAACAAGCGTGTGCCAAGCCTGATGTCTCATAAGGCGGCAGCCTTGGTCTCCTGGTCATCTTCTCAGTTTACAAGCCTATGTGTTTCGTGGGCTGTCTTGTAGGTTCTTGTGGACCACTAACAGAGCTGGGACTTGTAGGTCTATGGTGATGTCATTGAGGAGGAAGGTCCCACCAGGGCAGTACCTTGTAGTGTCTTGTGGACCACTAGCAGAGCTTGGACCTGTAGGTCTATAGTGATGTCATTGAGGAGGAAGGTCCCACCAGGGCAGTACCTTGTAGGTTCTTGTGGACCACTAGCAGAGCTTGGACCTGTAGGTCTATAGTGATGTCATTGAGGAGGAAAGTTCCAGCGGGGCAGTACCTAGATATTTCTGATGACCTCGTCTACACGCCCTGTGCTCTTCTGTTTCTTCATATTTAGAAGCAAAAAAACCAAGCCAATGTTGCTGGCAGACCTGTGGAGAGGAGCGCAGCCGCCTGGTGCTGACCTCCAGAGTTGAATAGAAGTTTACTCAGTGTAAATATAGATCTTGCAGGATGTGGTTGCAGAATTGTTGTTTTAGCATTTTTCCCTCAATCGCAGGGAGTTTAACTTCTGTATCTGATTCTCACACTCAGGAATGTGGCCGATCCACAACTGCAAGTCCTGACAGTGCGCCTCTTGTGTGTCAGGAATGTCCATGTTGCAATAGTTTAAAGTTTTCATACACGCTGTTTTGTAAGTCTTCATGATCGGCCAGGCTTAAAGTTTGTTTTCAGTGCACCTCTTAGGCTTCCTTAAAGGGGTTGTCTCGCTACATTGATTCATCTTACCTCAGTCCTGTTTTCTTGGTTTCACTTTGAATTCAGGGGCGTGTTTACTGGCTTCTACTAGGCTGCAGTAGAAGCCAGGTCTGTAGCTATGGCAACCAGTGCTGGCAGCCTATCAGGAGAGATCAAACAGGTATGTAGCTATAGCGACCTGAGGAGCTGATGCAGCCCATATAAGAGGGGATATCTAGGAATAGATAGGACACTGTTAATGGACACATATTGCAAAGTGACTTGATTTTGCAAGATCTTTAACATAAAAAGCAGCAATCCTTGTTGAGAGACAACCCCTTTAAGGGTATCTAGACTTATGAAGTCTTGTTTTATTGCTCCAAATTAAAAAATAAAGTAACTTTGCATATGCTCTTGCTATTATAAAGCTTTTCCTGTTTTGTGAGTGCAGGTCCCATGCAGGCCTATGTCTCTCCATGGTTACAGACTACAAAAAAAATCCTGTGTAGTCTGATTTTGTCCTCTTCTTTCTTCATCCCATCTGTTGAAGTGTAATTTGGTCTGTACTGGGTTTTATTATATACCATAACCATGTAGACATGTAGGCAGGCGTGGACTGGTCCACAGGGAAGCAGGGTAAACCCCCGGTTGGCCCCTGGGCATGGCAGGAATCCCCTCCGGCAGGGAGGGGCTCCCCTTCTGTGGCCGGGCGGCCCAGGGCTCCCCTTCTGCGGCCGGGCGGCCCGGGGCTCCCCTTCTGCGGCCGGGCGGCCCGGGGCTCCCCTTCTGCGGCCGGGCGGCCCGGGGCTCCCCTCCTGCGGCTCAATGCTGCACTTAAAATAGCAAGGTTGTTTTATTTTTTTAGATTAGTACAGGAGTTGTACACACAGATTGGTAAGACTTTGCAGAACTGTTTAATCTCTTTAATGCAGATGCAATAGAGTAGCACAAAAATAGTTGCAAAAGTAAGCACGCCCTTTGAAGGTGTCAGTCTTCAGGCTCTTTGTAGAGGTCAATCTATGCAGTCTAGTCAGAATCCCACTTGAATAATAAGCATGAGGAATTTAATGTTTTTCTTTTTTTCCCTAGAAATTACCTCAGACACAGAACTGTTGTGTACAAAACATGAAGATGAGTCCATTTCAATGACGGGTCAAGAACCAGTTGCCCAAGCAACGGCAGAGACCAAAGAGCAGGTATGTGCTTATGCTGTTGTGCGGTCTATAGTTCTTGCCTTTCTCTCAACCATGCTATTTGATTTTGCAGGCTTGTCCTGCTAAGTTGACCTTAGATGGTTGAGGCTTATGCAAAGGTGCTCCACAGAAGGTTCATCTGTGAGGTCTTGTGGACTTCAAATGAGTTTTGAATATCGTTAATCTATGGGGCGCTATATTTCTTGGGTCTCCATTTGTAAAGATGATTATAATCTCTGTTATGAAGAAGCTGACTAGAGTTTCTTTAGTGGTCCAAAAATCCATCCACCATACCCAGGCTTTCTGTGACCTTATCTCCAGTTTAGAGAACCTCCAGAGACATTTACATCTGTATGATTGCGATCAGCCACTCCTCATGTAGTTAGATAGCACAGCTGAATAAAAAAGATGAGGCTATCAAGAATTTAAAGGGACACTACCATCAAAATTTTTCTTTTCACATATAGACAAGAAGTATGTGACTATTATGATTTTTTTTTTTTTGATAATTTTTTGACGTTTCCCTATGTTCTTTACTCTGACTTCCCGTCTGTGAGCTCAGTTAGGACAGCCGTGAGAGGATTGTTGATGGGCCTTCCTAAACTGAGAAGTGTAAATATTATTAGCAATAACCTGATAAGTGTGAAGAATCCCTCCCTCCCCAGTGCAGGAAAAATGAAATTAAAAAATTCAAAAAAAAAATAATTTTTCTGGAATATTGGTTTTAACAAATAATTTTGATGGTAGTGTCCCTCTTAATAGCCGTTTAATAAAATGTCTCAGTTATGTCCTCACTGTGAGGTAATGTCAGTACCAAAGGTTTACATTTGTAAGCAAATATCTTGTTCCGTAAATTGCTGTGATTGAGTTTGCAATTAGTAAATATAAAAAAAAATTTTGCCTTTTTTTTTTTTTTTTTTTCTCTCAAGGGTTTGGTCAATCGGTCGGAACCCAAAGCATACCCAGCATATGATAAAGACTACAGCCTCTCTGAACTTCTCTCTCAACTGGATTCTGGGATTTCACAAACGATAGAGGGTCCGGAGAGCTTATGTCACAGCGTCTCTGAGCCTGAGCTGGCCCCTAGTGACAAGCGCCTCTCTGGAATCTCCTCTATTGACTCGGCCTTCTCCTCTAGAGGCTCCCTCAACTTGTCCTTCGAAAAAGATGGCTCTGTAGAAGGTAGGTTGGCGTAGATTTTGAACATAAAAACATAAACATCTAAGTAGTGGTGACAATGAACCTTAAAGGGGTTTTGCCACAATGTAATGTTGACTTGGAATCCTCCAAAATGGGTATTTAATCACTTCTCTAAATATATGTGAAAGACTGAGAGAGCTACGGCATTGCTCAGTCCCCCTTAGTTTCCTGACAGTTTACATTAGACACAACCAGGACACTGACAGGAGCTGATCTGTTTGCACTTCTTATCTGATGACAGGGAACATAAAGGAGCTTGCAAGGGTCTGGGAAAAAAGTGCAGTGTATGAGGCTGTCTGCTGTATAGAGAATCCATTGGTTGTAATGTAATTATTTGAGTAAACTTTGCAGACGCTCCCTGCTTCCTCGCTCTCTGCTCACCCCCTCTCCTTCTCCCTCGTGACTCAGCATGCTTTATCTTCTCTCCTGACCAGATAAGAGGTAAGGAACTCACTTCGTGGCAAAACCACTTTAAAGTAGAGCTCCAATGTGTTCAACTCCTTCTATAGGCCCTTGCTTTAAAAAGTGGTTCTCCATCTGGTGAACTCCTTGTAACCATATATACAGGGACACCCATTTATTTGAATAGTGGCACGGTAATACTGCTGGGGGGGGTGGTCAAAAGACCCAAGACACCCTTTTATTTGAGAAACGGAAGTGAAAATAACTACCCAAGTAAGTAACAGGTGAGGGACTTGTCTTTTAGGCTATGTCTAGAACATGGGCTGCCATCTTGAAAACTGCCATAGTGGCTCAAGGGCAAGTTTTTGAATGAGAAGGTGGTCATGTAGCATATCCAAGAAGGCCAGAAATTTGCACATATTTCTTGTAGTTCAAAAGTTATCAACACAAAGTTGGAGTAACAAGCGGGAATGTTCCCTGTGATGCACAGATGGTTAACGTGTTCAATGTGTAGTGCCTGGTGCTAAACACATAGCTGAAGGTGGTGGATCCAATCGTTATGAACCCACATGAGATTTTCTGTGTTAACTTCTTAACCACAAGATGTATTGCAAATCTGATTTCTGGGACAATTCTGGCCTTTGTTGAAAGGCTACATGACTACTTTCCAATTGGAAAAACTTGCCCTTGATTCAAGATGGCGGCCATGTTCTAGACATGAAAGATTGGCCATGCACCCATTGCATCCAAATAGGTTATTTTCCCTTTTTGTTTCTGAAATAAAAGGGTGTCCTGGGACTTCTGACTCACCCTGTACATCTCTGGTGTAGAGGGACCTAAGCAACCACAGGGGTTAGAGATGCTGACCCCACAGATATCAGTTGCTGGGATGGTCTCTTTCCAAATGTGATTTCTATTTTGGTTATTAGGTTGACCACACTGGCCCCTATTCTGGGAAGGAAGCACAACTTGGTTGCATGTGTTGAATTGTCCTATGGTGCCAACCCAAAGGCAGTGTTTCATTGCATAATGCCCATAAAAATTGATGACTAGATCAAATCTTTCCGACTGACTATTTTGTTTCTTTCTCCAAACACAGACCTCAGTATCACAGAGATCCAGAAAAAGAAACTAACCGATGCCATTGTGACTGGAGACAATGGCAAGCTTCTGAAGATTCTCCAACCTCAAGATGTTGAGTTGGTCTTGGAAGGGCGGTCGAGCCTTCTTCACTTAGCAGTTGAGGCCGGACAGGAGGAGTGTGCCAAGATGCTGCTGCTTTACAATGCCAGCCCCAACATGACCAACTTGAAGGGTTGCACTCCACTCCACATTGCTGCTGAGAAGAAGCAGAAGGGCATTGCGGAACTACTCCTTTCAAAGAAGATCAACATCAATGCCAAGGATGAAGATCACTTCACACCACTTCATTTTGCTGCACAAAATGGAGATGAGGTTATAACTCGGCTGCTCTTAGAGAAGAATGCATCTTTGAGCGCTGTTGACATTAAAGGCCGAACACCTCTTCATGTTGCCTGCCAACATGGTCAAGAGAGTATTGTACGACTATTCCTCCGGCGAGGCGCGGACATTAATGTCCAGGGACAGGAGAACTGGGTGTCCTTACACCACGCTGCTTGGCAGGGTCATCTCAATATTGTAAAACTTCTTGCCAAGCAATATAAGGCCAATCTCAACTGCCAGACATCCGACGGAAGAACGCCATTGCATCTAGCGGCACAACGAGGACATTACCGGGTGGCTCGTATCCTGGTGGAACTTGGTTGTGATGTGAACATTGCAAATATGCAGCTGAAGACGCCTCTACATATTGCTGCCGAGACAGGCCACACCAGCACGGCTCGACTCCTCATCCACCATGGTGCCAACATCAATGCCACCACAGCAGAAGGCTACACTGCCCTGGACCTGGCTGACCACCACCAGCACTACTCTGCCGTTAAGCTTCTGATGGACGCAAGACCAGTTCTCACTTGTGAGGAATCCATCCTGTTTGTGGAAAATGTATGACTCAAGAGTGTAACGTTGTGGAACATCCCTATTTCCAATCCAAGGCTAAATTGACTTTAGATGGATCGTGTTGTGTGGGTATGGTCAGCACAGGTGGAGATCGAAAAAATCACAGCAGAAATATTGTGGTCACTCTGCTACCTAAACGTTTGTCATTGACCCCCAAAGTCATTCTAGTGCAAAAGCAAATGATGATTATTCATGAATTCACTGTGTGTTTTGATCATTCCGATGTTCTGTTTTTGGGTGGACTTTGCTTCTTTGAAAACATTTCTCCATTTGTTCAGTTATAACTGAATCGTGAAAACCTGGACTACTACTTATTGTGGACAATGTCTCTCAAGAAATGTAATATATGGACAAATTATGCACAATTGTATCGTCAATGACCCAACGTAGTCGTTAAGAGACGCATCAAAGGTCGGAACCCCTAATGTTCATCTACGTTACTTGTGTCCTATGTATGAGCAGGGGTATACAGCTGATCCTAATGCGAAAGGACTGCATGACTGTTATCTTTTCAACTGCTAGTTTTGGAAGGTGACCCTCCTTGCTTGGTACCCCGTCTATGGATACTGGACTATGAGAACTGCCCATGCTCACCACACCGGCTTCTTTCATGAGACAACCCTACTGACCCAATCTAAATACTTGGTGAAAACAACTGATTGCCATTCTACCATTTGATATCTAGGGTGGTGGCTGCAGTAGTATACAGCTGATGCCAAGGCAAAAGGACGGCATGACCGCTATCTTTTCAGCTACTAGTTTTGGAAGGTGACTTTCCTTGCTTGTTGCCCCCTCTATATATACTAGAATGTCAGAACTGCTCCCGCCATGATCACCGCACCGGCTTCTTTCATGAGACAACCCCCTCCGACCCAATATAAATAATTGTTGAAAACAGATTGCTGTTTTACCATTTGATATCTAAGGTGGTGAGTGCAATAGTAAATTTGCCTCCAATAGGACCAAAGTAACATTTTTGTAGTAGTGCGCCCACTGGAAAAATTATAATGAGTCCCTACATAGGCCATGCTTAGTGTGAATCATGATTTACCCTACATGCAGAGTGTACTACCTGCTTTTTACCCTCTTCTCTTGCACACTTAGGGCCACATTTGTCAAAAATGTCTATTAGTAAGACTGTCCTGCTGCTATTCCCAAGCAAGCAGCTCCCTAATTCAGCTAAATAAAAGTGGTAAATGCGTAATGGGACATATAGCGCAAACCACCTCAAAGTAAAGGTATTTTATCAAGACGAACTATGCATTTCGTGCCTTGTGGAAGGCACGAAACGCGTAGTTTGAGACCTCCTTTCTGACCCAATATAAATACTTGGTGAAAACAACAGATTGTCATTCTACCATTTGATATCTAGGGTGGTGGCTACAGTAGTATACAGCTAATCCCAAGGTAAAAAGAACTGCATGATCACTATCCTTTCACCTACTAGTTTTGGAAGGTGATCTTCCCCACTTTGTACTATATATATATACACACACACTAGAATGTGAGAACTGCTCCCGCCATGATCACCGCATCGGCTGTTTTCATGAGACAACCCCCTCCGACCCAATATAAATACTTGGCGAAAACAGATTGCTGTTTTACCATTTGATATATAGGGTGCTGAGTGCAATAGTATATTTTCCTCCCATAGGACTAAAGTAATATTTTTTAGTAGTGCGCCCAGTAGCCCCTACATAGACCATGCTTAGTGTGATTTACCCTGCATGCAGAGTGTACTACCCGCTTTTTACCCTTTTCTCTTGCACACTTAGGGCCACATTTGTCAAAAATGCCTATTAGTAAGAGCAGAACAACCAGTCAGAGCTCAGCTTTCATTCTCCCAGAGAAGTATAAGAAATGGGGGCAACAGAGACAGTCTTACTATTACAGTTTTGATAAATGCGCCCCATAGTCTCTTTTTTGCCTTCCCTTTCCAGGACCAGCACCCGTGTCCCTTACTCCAGTCATAGAAGAATAATGCAATGAGACTGCTGCTATTCCTAAGCAAGCAGCTCCCAGTAATTCGGCTAAATAAAACTGGTAAATGTGTAACGGGACATATAGTGCAAACCACCTCAAAGTAAAGGTATTTTATTAAGACTAACTACGCGTTTCGTGCCTTCCACACTTCATCAGGTGAACCTGTTGAAGTGTAGAAGGCACGAAACGCGTTGCATTATTCCATTTCTAACCGACCCTGATTTGATGTTAAGGGCCTGGATTTGGGACCAGCTGTAGCTACCGGAGATGAGATTCTGAGATTTCGTTGTGCTGGGTTTAGCCGAGTTTGGGTAACTCTTAGGCCACGTTCATACGGCTTAAAATGGGCCGTATTTCGGTCCGTAATTACGAATTACGGGCTGAAAACGGCCCATTCATTACGGTAATCCACAGTTCGCATAGAGAACTATGGATTACGTCTCCTCTCCCCGCTCAGTGAATACCCGGAGGGGGGAGATAAGTGACATGTCATTTTCTAGTGGTGTATACGCGCCGCTAGTAATGATTGTCTATGGGCCGGCGAGGTGCCGCCCCCCCCGCTCACTCCCCCGCTCCCGTCCCGGCCACACGGCGTAACTGCGGGGCGTAATTACGTCCCGCAGTTAAGCCGTGTGAACATAGCCTTACTCTCCTTGAGGTTTTTGTAAACTTTAATACACTAGGGAGCACCTTTTTTACGAATATATATATTATAATATATATTAATATATATATATTATATAATATATATATATATATATATAATATATATATAAATTATATATATATATATATATATTATAATATATATATATATATATTTTTTCTTACTCCAGCCATAGAGGAGTTGATCCCAGTAATACCTCCTAGTAGTTACACTCCTGCCAGCTGGTACAACAATAGTTAAAGGATGCCAATGGCCAGCCCGCTCTGCTGTGCCCGGTTAACTCCCTTTTCCCAAATTATAGATTTAGACCTCGCCTAGAACAATGTCTCATGCCTCATACATTGCAGCTGATTTGGGAGAACACGTGACTGTTTGCTATTGCAAATCTATATAAGATTTAAGATTTGATTTCTTTGCACCTCATATGTTGTTTTTGTATTACTTTGTCTATATGACTGTATTTTAAATACACAGACGCTATGAATATACTGTGTATATCGTGTTCAACCCGTCTTTGGCATATAACCAGCATGTAACTCTTTCTATGACAGAATGGTATTGTGGACTGGATGAGTCGTGTATGTTTTAGTACACTTTTTTTTTTCATCTTTTCTGCATTGTATTATAGTCCTTTTTACAAATAAACTATTTTACTACCATGGATTCAAAATGTGCTGTTTCTTTGTTATTTCTGTTCGAATATGAACCGACGAGTGGCTTCAAAGAGGAGGTATTAAGAAGACAACCCTTTGTCAACATGACTATGGACATCATAGAGGTGGGTTCCCTAGATCTTCTATGAGTTGGAATTGGGTGCTCCTTGTAGTATACACATGGCCACATAGCTCAATGACTGCCATGTCATACTATAGTTGGGCTGAATTGGCTGTTGCATGGAAAATGCCCGGCTGGACGTGGATTTTCATGACAGGATCAGCTGCTTGCCAGGAGTGGGACTCAGGGTAATTAGCTGTTTTGGCCTGGTGACCCCATTTTGTTAGGGTCATGTCTGAGGAGACATCACTCTACTCACTGTTGTAAGCTGAAACTCCAGGGCACCCGTGCAGTAACAGGGGCCCTTCACCTACCATGTGTTATTTTGGACACATTCACACATCCTAGATTTTCTGCAGGAAATGTATTGCAACTTTGCAGCTGCAGATTCTGCGACGTATAAGACAACGCGTTTCAAATCTGTCAGACAATGTTTACACGGTGAAGTGTTTTACAGAGAAATATGCATTTTCTGTGGTTTTTTTTCATGCACTTTTATCCACATATTCTCAGTTTGATTTGTCTTTTTGGTTTGTTATTTTGCGGCTTATTTTCATGGCTTTTTACAAAACTATGCTTTTGATGTGTCTTGCACTTCTGTTTTTTTTTCATAGTGCATGAAGCAGTGTGCAAAAATGATTTTAAAAAAAAGCAACAGTGCCTGTGCCTGCAGTGCCTATTATATTAAAAGACCACTCTCTTGACACTTTTTTTTTTTATGCATTTTGATGTGTAATCGCAAGCAAACATGCATTTTGCAAGTCAAAATGCACACACAAAGTTCTGTAAACCCAACCTAATTGTGAATTTTGCCGCCGCAAAACCTACCAACTGTCCACTTTATTGCAGATTTAAGTTCAGTATATGTTCAGACAGGTTGCGTCCACTATGAGTTTTCAGCAATGGACTTGCAAAAATCTGTAGCAGTCGATGCAAAACCGCGCTAGCCACTGAGCCACCGTGCTAGCCACTGAGCCACCGTGCTAGCCACTGAGCCACCGTGCTGCACCACTGAGCCACCATGCTGCACCACTGAGCCACCGGGCTGCACCGCGCTAGCCACTGAGCCACCGGGCTGCACCGTGCTAGCCACCGGGCTGCACTGTGCTAGCCACCGGGCTGCACCACTGAGCCACCGGGCTGCACCGCGCTGCACCACTGAGCCACCGGGCTGCACCGCGCTGCACCACTGAGCCACCGGGCTGCACCGCGCTGCACCACTGAGCCACCGGGCTGCACCGCGCTGCACCACTGAGCCACCGGGCTGCACCGCAGAGCCACTGGGTGAAACAATGCTAGTCATTGAGGCACCGTGCTTCAGGAAGACTGAAATTTCTGCTTTAGATATAGTGCTGGTTGTCTCTAATGGAGGTTTTGTGATTGACAAAATGGGGGTATCAAAAAGGCATGTAAAAAAATCTGCCTAAATGTTGATGCGCGGGGGGTTTGGTGAGTAAGCTATTTGGCGATAGGATATTGCAGTCTTTTGACCAGGTGATGTCTATAGGATTTCCCTTCCTGCCTAGTATTGGCAGGTCTTGGCGCCGTCCCTTTCCACGTGAGGATGAACTCCCTATGTCTGCAGGCGATCTTACTGAGCAGCAATAAAACCTGTGTGCGGGATTGCAGAGCTATTCTGGAGATATTTATACAGGGAGGTGCAGCTGCTTGTCGGCTGCTGCCTCATTTAGATGCTGGAAGTCTGACGCTTTTGCAAGTTGATGCAAGTCCGCGCTGCCTCCTCACGTGTTCCCACACTGTGTGTTATTTCCCTCTTGGGAGGGACGACTGAGCGGCGGCCATGTCGGCTGCAGATGATGGTGAATGTATTTTTAGAAGCGAGCTGATAAGAGCGACTGGCCAAGGGCGATTCCAGATCACTGCCCCTGAACTGTAACCACAAGTGCTAAGAACTCTCCCTGGGATGACATCTGATCTAGAAAAGCTGGGTGTCAATATGGCCGCCTTTACCGTTCACATCACCCGGATTTACTGGACTTCTCCTTTTTAGAGAATGCTCACACAGCAGAGGTGGTGTCCAACCCTGACTACAATCCGCCTCACATTGTTTGTTCGCGTCGCAGTGCACACAATGCTGGTTTTCTGCAGATTTAGGAATTCAGAGCTGAAAAAGAACTGAAATGTCCATTCAGCTCCGAGTCCTCATAGAGTGGAGACTGAATATCTCCCTCCGAAATCAATGTCAAATCCACATCCAAAATCCGTGATTATTGGCGTGGATTTTAGCCGTGAGTTCCAAGTCAATTCAGCGTTGAAAATTATCCATGTGAACATATCCTTATCAGTGTTGTCTATTTTAGAGCCCCATTGATTCCAGGGCACTTGTATGCTCATGGGGGTTATATACGTAACATAGGTCAAACAAGGACAATGGTGACGATAAATGACTGGCACAGAGAGAGAGAGGACCCTGCCTGAGAAGCCTTACAATCTAGAAGCTGTATTGACAACATTTTAGGTCCACGGGCAAAGTGGTACACTGGGCTCTGTCCAAGCACAGGATACCATACCTCGAACCACGGCCAGACGGTTGTAGAGTCCCCTTTTGTGCCTCCATATACTAGCTAGCCCCCAAATTAGGTAGATGGATAGTAGGCATAACCTTTCTATTAGGTAAGCCCTCACTGGTATACAGTGATTTTGGTGCCAACCATGTCTGGACGGTTTTATAATAAGTTTATGGTGCTGATTACGAATATGACTTAGTTTTTTCCAGATTAGCTCTAGTTTCTGAGATATGTAATAATTAACACAACACATTTGAAAAGCCTTCAGAATAACAAAAATATTATTTCAGTTACGAGTAAGTAAACAGTCTAACCTCATACAAGAAAGAAATTAAAAATATATAAGTAACAAGAAAAAGTTATGTCTAATTTGATTAATAGAACATGAATGTAGTTATTGTTATAAATGTCAGTGCTTTAAAAACCGTGTTTATGCGAGTTCGTTCTCTGTCATCAGGGTAATCGTGGTGGAGACTCCACCAGTAGTCTGCCATCATATATATGCGCGCGCGTCCCATCTGCCGTCGTGTGTGTGTGTGTGTGTGTGTGTGTGCGCGCGCGCGCGTCTCGTCCGCCGTCGTGTGTGCGCGCGCGTCTCGTCCGCCATCATGTGCGCGCGCGCGAGTCTCGTCCGCCGTGGTGTGTCCCCGTCTGCCTTGATCTCTCTCCTCCATCACCTTCATATCCTGGTGGAACCTCTCACCTTGTTCCTCTCTGAAGTCTCCAAGGTTATATGGGAGTCTGTGTAAATGGCTTTGATAGCGCATCTTTATGCTCATAATTCCAAAATTTCTGAAGTCCGCGAGCATCCAGCATCAATTCTTCATAATTGTCTGCTCTGTGATCACCCAAGTAGCTCTTCACAACAGAGACAACACTCTTCCAGGCCAAAGCCTCCGTGTCATTCATACTTATTTATTTTAAAGCGCCATTGATTCCAGGGCGCTGTACATTCAAAGGGAGGGTTACAGACATAACATATGTCAAACAAGAACGATAAATGACTTACAACTGGCACTGAGGGAGATAAGACCCTGCCCCCGAGGGCTCACAATCTACTGTAGTATACAATGGTAATATTGGAATGGTTCATGCGTTTACAAATATGAGGACCATCAGACTTTTAGTTTTTCCTTTCTAGGACCAGGGAATGATCTCCAAATGTATTCCAAGCAATTTCCCGTTTTGCCCAGAGCCAGAACAAATTGCTTCATCACCTCCAGCCTAACATAAAGCGGGAGGAGAATGATTCTGTGCTTGTTGATGATACTCTTGGCGCCAACAATCATTTCTTCCCTTGTCGGCCATGACACTTCTGTCCAATGATCTTGCTTTCTTCCGCCGTCCCGTACATGAAGCATGGGTACTGTGTGTATCCAGATTGCTGCCCAAGGTAAAAGTTCAGATCAACACAAATTGCCCACAGATGTTATTGATAATGGATTTTCTGCAATAGAATTCTTATATTTTCATATTCTTTGTTTTCTTGACTGAGCAATGGGAAGAGACGCATAACCGTTACCATTGTGCAAGAGAACACATTTCCTGCTTCTAATGGGGCTGTGTATAAAAACCGCCCGTCTTCTGGTCGTCTGTCTGTTAATCCTAATTGAAGTACAATTCCTGGGACATCGTTGCAGTACACAAGTTCTTCCTCTTGGTTGAAATATAGGACTCTCTTCTGTTGTGCGATAGACTGTAATTTTAACTTCCGCCTTTATAAGATTTTAGTCATTAAGTCTGGACACTATGGGCCTCATGTATGAAAACTGTCTAGGTCTAAAACTCACTTTGTTGCCCATAGCAACCGATCAGAGCCCATAGCAACCAATCAGAGCCCATAGCAACCAATCAGAGCCCATAGGAACCAATCAGAATGCCCCTATCATTTCATATAGTGCTCTGGTAAAATGAAAGGGGTGCTCTGATTGGTTGCTATGCGCTCTGATTGATTGCTATGGGCAACAAAGTGAGTTTTAGACCTAAACAGTTTTCATACATGTGGCCCTAAAAGTTGAGATGCTTGGACAGATTTTAATCTCGAATCAGGTTATCAAGTTCTTTTTGGCTTAATGGTTGAGGAGTCAAAGAGCTTCCCTCAGATTCACTTCCACTGCTGCTACCTGCCATACACTAGAATCCCAGCCTCTCTTCAGAGTCTGACAGTGGCTGGTTTGGTAATCTGGTAAACACCGGTATGGGAACGTCATTGCCATGTGGAATTGGTCATCTTGCTGATTCCAAATCATTTATATGTAATTGTAGTACCAGCAACCACCCCCCTCATGCATTGAGAGTGTGTGAGTGGTTGTTTTATTGGTATTTTTGCATTTGTGCAATCTCCCCATGTATTATACTATGGCTTTTCTGCATGCTGGTGTGAATAGGTATTAAGTTAATGTGCAGTTTTTTTATCATCTAAATGTTCCCCTAGTGAAGGGGGGTGTGAGCTGCTGCTCAGCAAATTAGCTGCACCTGTCATTTTTCCCAGGTAGCATATGAGCCAGAGTTGCCTGCAATTGGGTTCAGTCTAGTCCAGCCATTGAGCTATGAATATGGCCTAAAAATTGTAGTGTTTTCTGATTCCAAATCAGGATAAACTCACCGAACTTTCTTGTAACGATTAAAGCCTTTAATCTTTATAACACAAAATTGCCCATCCTTATGGTGGTTTTTCCGTTCTCTCCATTCCTTTGGCACACCAAAATTTAAGCTTTTTATATTACCCTTTGTCCTTTATTGTAGGTGCTCTACACATGTGTTGCAAACCGTATGTGGAGCCCAATACAGGTTTGACAAACTTTTCCTGTAGCCGACTTCTTTCCTTTGCAAATTCACAGTTGAATTCTGGCTTAAAAATTTGCTTCTATGGCATTGTAGGCCTACAGATATACAAAATAATTATATGGGATATTTCATTACTTAAGACTCTGTTAAACGACAGACCAAAAGCTATTGCCTTTATCACACTCAAGTTACATTAGGAGAATGCATTATTTTCATGGCTGTCCATGATCTCAAACACTAGAACCAATTCAGCAAAAGTAATGAGGTTTTTGAATGTAGCACCCTCAACCCTAAATCCATTAAAAAAATCCTTAGCACCTGGAATTTTTTTATAGACCTGTGCCTTCCATTGGATAGGTAGGCAGGTCCACTATTAGGCAGATAGGGAAGCCACAAGCAGGTAGGTAGGACTACAGATAGGTAAGGCCCCAGCTATTTAGGGTGACAGAGACCCAAGTTTGTTAGGTGAGCAGGGCCCCATTTTTGGTAGGAATCAAAGGAAGGTCAGTCCCATCCAAAAAGTGCCCCCTTCAACGGGAAAAAAAAAACCATGACACCCTTAAGAAAGCCTACAGCATAAGATGTTTTGGTGGGGGGGGCAGAAAATCCCATAAGATGTTTCCCGGGGCCATACTCTGCCCACCTTGACCTTTTTTTCGGGGCCCCCAGGGTACTTTTTCCTAGTGGGGCCCAATAAAACGCGCGCCCCCTTTACCCCTGTGTCAATGAATAAGCACAATACTCGGTCTAACTATCAATGGTTGCAATAAAGGTGGCCATTTTGAATTAGGAAGTTATTGGGGTTAGCTAGGATTCAGTTGCTGTGCCGCAAGTCATTAATTAGTTTTTAAACAACCCTTTCTGAAGTATTATCGCATTTGTCTTAATCCCAAATTTTTTGCAAAAATCTTTGGGCAGGGGGGGCCCTGACTTTATCGGGCCTACGAGGAGCCCCAAACACTTTATGATGTGGGCACATAAATGGTCTCACCATGAGAGTAACCCTTTGTGACACCTTTGTGTATATGTTTTTAGGGATTGCAAACTGGGCAATTCCCTTTGGCCCAGGCCCCCTACCCCCATATTATTTGGGGAATTTTTGTATTATTTGGGAATTTAAAGGCATATTATGTGAGCTGTTGATTTAGGCACCATATGGTGGTATTATATTTGTCATTTTTAAAATTTATTTATTGATTTGCAGTTTATTTTTTATTTGGCCCCCCATGGGGTTTTTTAGTATCTTCACTAAAGCAAGGGTATTTGGGCTTTGGTTTAAATTTGAGGAAACATAAAAATTTTTTGAATTTTTTTTTTAAAAAATTAAATGAGCCCTCCTTCCCCATTAATTTTACACACCCCAAATGTTTAGTGTTTGTACTTTTTTCAAATTTCTTAAGCGGGTCTCCTTTGTCTCCATCACACCTGATGGCCGCTTCGTTTTAACCAATGCCCTGCGGAAAAAGATAAAAACCGCCAACTCCAGCACGTTTAAGGGGGGTTTAGAGGCACCAATGTCACCCTTTACCCTTCATAACCGTTTAATCAGCCCCGGTTTTCTTGCTTTCCTGATTTGATTGCTAAGGTTTTATCAATCGACTTTAGGGCCCTTTAACAAACCCGGGTTAACAACCACGGAGTCCGCGGATCGATTCCTAACTCTTACAAACTGATTTCCGAGGCCCTTTCAAACCGCTTAACGCATTAGCGACTTCCAACGCAGTAAAATTTTGTGTCCCCCAGTGAAGGGAAAAGGGGCCCCAGTAAGTTATACTCCCCCGTAGGTGGTTTTTACTTTATATGTTCCCCTTAGGGGTTATTTCATGTCCCCCCGCAGGGATATGGGCAGGTTTTGGATCCCCCCCAAGGGATATTGGGGGGAGTTATGGACCCCCCCACTAATGGGCAGGTTATGGATCCCCCCATATAGGCAGGTTTGGATCCCCCAGCATATATGGCGGTTATGGGTCCCCCACGCTAATGGGCAGGTTATGGATCCCCCCGCATAGGGCAGGTTTTGGATCCCCCCCGGTATATGGGGGAGGGATGATCCCCCAGCAGCTAATGGGGAGGTTAGGACTACATGCAACTTCCGTTTTTGGCGGGGGGGCCCCTATTTTGGGGGCCCCTCCCGCCCCCCCGGGGGAGTTGGCATTTTTTCCCGCCCCCCGCAGGGGGGGGGGCCTTTAAAATTTCCGCGGCGGGAAAGGGGCGTGGTGCACTATCTTTGCGCCGCCGGGGGGTCCAAAATTTGGGGGAACGGCCCCGCTTTTCCCCCCTTTTTCCCCCCCCGGTCCGCTGTGCAGGGAGGGGGGCAGGAGGGAACGTCCCCCCACCCCCTCCCCCTGTATTCCGGGCCCCCGGTTTTGTGGCCGCACAAACAGGGCACGGCCCCCAGGGGGGGGTACCGCGGCAGCTCTCCCCTTTCCCCCGCGCCGCTGAAAAGATCGGGGAGGGGGGCCCGGCTGCAGGGCCGGGGAGGGAAGTGGAAATTTTTTTTATTTTTTTTTTATTACTTTTGGGGGTAACCTGGCCCAAAAGAGGGCAAAAAACCCGGCAAAAAAAAGGGGGGAACACTGGGAACAATGGGGGGCCCCACCTGGCAACAAAGGGGGGACTACCCCCCCCCAGAGGGGGGCCAAACCCGGGGTAACAAGGGGGGACTACCCCGGGTTTAAAAAATTGGGGGAAATACCTGGCTAAAAATTGGGGGGACTACCTGGGAAAACAAGGGGCCTTTCCTCGGGTAAAAAGATGGGGGGATACCTGGGAACAAAAGGGGGGGTTTACCTGGGTAACAGATGGGGGCACTACCCGGCTAACAAAGGGGGCCCCCCTGGCTAACAGAAAGGGCACTACCTTTTGGGTAAAAAAAAGGGACATCTACCTGGCAAAAAAGGGGGCCCTTTTAACCCGGGGGGGAAACAAAAGGGGGTAAACCTGGCCAACCCAAATTTTGGGTGCTACCCCGGGGCCCAAAAAATGGGGTACTACCTGGCCAAAAAATTGGGGGGACCCACCCGGCAACAATGGGGGGACTACCTTGGGAACAATTTGGGGGGACTACCCGGGAAACAATGGGGCACTACCTGGGGGTAAAAATGGGGCACCTACCTGGCTAAAAAATGGGGGCCCTACTTTCTAACAAGGGGGGGCCCCACCTGGCTAACAAAAAAAGGGGGGGGCCTACCCGGCTAAAAAAAGGGGGGGGAACTACCTGGCTACAAATTTGGCTCTACCACAAAAATTTTTATCACCCTTTTTTTTTCAAATTTTTTTAAAAACCCCTTAACATACCTTTTTAAAACTACTACCTTCAAAAGGGATTACCTTCTTTCTTTTTAAACCTAAAACAGTTATTTTAGTTGGGGGTTTGGGTTTTTTTAACCTTTTCCTAAAACCACAAAACTTTTCCCCTTCAAATTTTTTCCCCCCCCCCCTAAATTCCCTCTCTTTAATTTTAAAAAAATTGCAACTAAATTTTTTTAAACCCCCAAAAATTCCGGTTAATTTTCCCCCCAGGTTTTAAAATTTTCCCAAAAATTTTCCCCGGTTAAAACCCTTTTAAAAAACCCCCAATTTTTAAAACATTTTGTTACCCCCCAAAAAAGGGTTTGATTATTTAACCCCCCAGTT
Organism: Phyllomedusa bahiana; assembly: GCA_025379985.1. NCBI lineage: Eukaryota > Metazoa > Chordata > Amphibia > Anura > Hylidae > Phyllomedusa > Phyllomedusa bahiana. The sequence goes on from JAODAL010045533.1 coordinate 27,955, forward strand.
TTGTAAAAAAGCCCGGGGTTTAAAAGTTTCCCCCCCAAAACATTTCCTTTAAAAAAAATTTCCCCCAAGGGAGTTTTAACAAACTTTTGGCCCCCAACGTTATAAAAAATTTTTTTTGTAAAACCCCCCCCCCCCCCCCCCCCCCTTTTTGGGTAGCTTTTTAAAGGCCCCACAGCACATATTTATTTTGTTTTAAACTCCTCCCCCGCACTAATAAATAGATAAAGCCCCCCTCCCCGCACAAATAAAAATTAGAATAATTGGGCCCCCCCCCCCCCATAAAACAGTAGATAATACCCCCCCCTTTAAAATATAACATAAAATAGCCCCCCCCCTGACCAAAAACTGTAGATAATAAAGGCCCCCCCCGGGCCCTATAACATAATTTTAAAAGGAACCCCCCCGCAATAAAACAGTAATAATAAGGGCCCCCCCGCAATTTTAACAGTAGAAAATAGGCCCCCCCCTGCACATAAACCCTTTGATTAAAAGGCCCCCCTGCACATAAAACAGTAGATAATAGCATCCCTCCTGCACAAAACAATAAAAAAAACTCCCCCCCTGCACATATAACAGTAGATTAAAAGTCCCCCCCCTGCACATATAACATAGATAATAGCAACCCTCCCTGCACATTAACAGTAAAAAAAAAGCCCCCCCCCCCGGGACCCAAAAAAAATAGATAATACTTTCCCCCCCCTGCACATATAAAAGAATAATTTGCCCCCCCCCCTGCACATAAAACAGTGATAAAACCCCTCCCGCACATATAACAAATAAATAAAAGCCCCCCCCCTGCACATTTTAAAAAGTAATAATACCCCCCCCCCCCCCCTGCACAAAAAACAATAATTAAAAGCCCCCCACCCCGCACATATAAACCCTTTGATAATAGCCCCCCCCCCCTGCACATAAAAATAAAAAAAAATAGCATCCCTCCCCGCCATAAAAAAAGAGAATAAAACCCCCCCCCCCCCTGCACAAATAATAGTAGGATAAAAGCCCCCCCCCCCTGCCATATAAAAGTAGATAAAAGCCCCCCCCCCTGCACAAAAAACAGTAGATAAAAAGCCCCCCTCCCTTTCAAAATATAACAGTAAAATAATAGCCCCCCCCCCCTGCACTAAATAGTAGTTTAAAACAGCCCCCCCTCCCCGCACATATAACAGTAGATAATAGCCCCCCTCCCTGCACATATAACAGAAAATAATGCATCCCTTCCGCACATAAACAGTAGATAATAGCCCCCCCCCCTTTCACATATTAAAAATTTGATAAAATCCCCCCCTGCACTATAAACATAATTAAAAAGGCCCCCCCCGCCCAAAAAAACAAAAATTTTTAAAGCCCCTCCCTGCACCAAAAAACAGTAGGGTAATGCCCCCCTCCCCTTTCAATATAACCCGAAATAATTAAACCCCCCCCCTGCACCCTAAAACAGTAGAAAAAAGCCCCCCCCCCCCCTGCCCCTTATAAAAATAGATAAAAAGGGCCCCCCCCCCGCACATAAACAGTGATAATAGCCCCCCTCCCGCACATTTAAAAGTAGATAATAGGGCCCCCCCCTGCAATATAACAGTAGTTAAAAAAAGCCCCCCCCCCCCTGCACTTTTTCCGTAGATTAATAGGCCCCCCCCCCGCACATATATAAATAGAATTTTAGGGCCCCCCCCAGAAAAGGCTAATTTAAAAGAAAATTTAAATGGGCAAGCACTTACCTACCTTCCCCTTCCCCCGCGCGCCCCAGTCCCCTTTCTCCCCCGGGCTTTTTCTTCACGGGTGACTCACCAACGCCTGCAGTGTATAGATCACTCCCCGGCCTGCGGGTTCCTATACCTGCAGACTCTCTGCTCCCCCAAAGCACTAACCCGTATGGCTCCGGGGGGAAAGCCAAAATTACGGTTATTCCCCCCCAACCCCTGCCCTGCCAAGGTCCAAAACCGTAGCTTAGCGACTGGAAACCCGGGTTAGGACCCTAACATCGGCGGCGGCCGGGGGGCTACTTGCTAGATGAACCCGAGCACAAAAACCCCAAAAAAACACAAGGGGGAATTCCCTCAAACTTGCAAAGGGCCCGGGGATCTACCCTGGGCCCCCGGGCCAGTCCTCCCAGTGCTCAATTTTCGGAAGTCGATTTTACAAACTGAAAAAAAAAAGAAGGGGAAAGGGGCCAAAAAATTCTGGGGATGTCAGGGGGAAACGCTATTTTACCCACCCCCTTTCACCCAAGGGGAAACCCTTTTTTGGTGGTGGGTTTGGGGTAGGTTCCAAAAACCCTTTTAAATTTTAGGGCGTAAAATTTCGCCCCGCAATTAAAAGCCCCCCCGGGCGGGGGCGGGGGCCGCATCTCCCCCGGGCCCATAACTTTTAAATTTCCACGGCGCGTATACGCCGCTAGTAATTTTAATGTCCAAAAATTATCCCCCCTGGGGCGGATTTGCCGGGGGAAAAGGGAGGGTGATTTTAAAACCATAGTCTCCCATGAGAACTGTGGATTACCGTAATTACTGGGAAAATTTTCATCCTTTAAATTTTCCAGTACGGGACGAAATTTTTGGGGCGAAAATAAAACCTGGGTTTAAAAAAACCCCGGGGAACAGGCCTTTCAGCCCAAAATTTGCCAACCCTTTGAAAATGGAAAAGGGGGAATTTGAAGGGGCGGCGGCCGGGAAAAAATTTGCCTGGAAAACGCCCTCTTTTTGGTGTGCCCCGCCCCCCTTTAAACCAAAAAACCCCTCCACCAAAATGCAAACAGTTTTGGAAAAAAAACCAGGGAGATGCCCTTTTAGCAGGTAGTAGCCCCCCATAACCAGGTAGTGCCCCTTACAGGCAGGTAGATGCCCCCTTTAGTAGCCAGGTAGTTGCCCCCTTTAGCTATTAAAAATAAAATAATAAAAGCCACTTACCTCACCAGGCTCCTGCAGCACGTCCGAGGCTGCCGACTGAGTACTCTCAGCGTCGCAGGGGAGTGAGTGCAGCCGCGTATCACACCCCCTGCGACGCTGATCTGTATGTACAGCGCACACCGGCGCTGTACATACAGGGAGAGAAGGGAGGAGGGAACGATGCCTCCTGGCTCCTCCCTGCACAGTGAGACTCGCCGGGCGGGTGAGCGGCAGCTGCGACCGCTTCACCCGCCTTTGGGAACGGCCCGGCAGCGCCAGGCTAGCGCACCAGCGCCACTCTGTTGCCGCGGTCATTTTAAGAACCCCCGCAGCCTGCCGGCGGCGGGAGGTTCGCCAACTCTGCCGGGGTGGCGGGGGGGGGACCCCATTAGTGGGACCCCTCCCGCCAAAAGCAGGAGAGTTGGCATCTATGGCTTACAGTGCGGGCAGGTGTGTCTCGTCAATACAGAACTGCCCTACCCTCTATGAACGGTGCAGTGACACCTCTACTACTGGAACAACATCATGATCCAGTCATTGTGCCTCTGCATGAACAACACAGGGCTCATCTTCATGGAGGACAATGCTCCGGCTCATCGAGGTCTCATCATTAGGGAACGGCTGTTGGAGACTGCAGGGACCTCAGATGGAGCGGCTGCACTTTCTCCAGACCTGAACCCCGTAGAAAACCTGTGGGATCAGCTGAGTCACCATGAAGAAGCTCATAACTCTGTACCCCTGAACCTCAATGACCTGAACCTCAATGACCTGAGGGGCGTCCTTCAAGAAGAGTGGGAGCCTCAGCCGTCAGTAACTCCACTTGTGAACAGCACGAGACGTCATCGTCAAGCTGTAGTTGCTTCTCAAGGCCACAGGACACATTATTGAGACCCTGACATATCTGGATGGTGTAGACCCTGCACTGGTGTTGGCTTTGGTTTCATTAAAAATTTTTTTTAAATGAGAAAATAACATTTCCTGCATGGTACAGGAGAAAAAGTCAGGAGG
>JAODAL010045534.1:0-31847 GCA_025379985.1 Phyllomedusa bahiana
AGGTAAAAACAAAATAGGTCGTCCGCGAACGCGGAGCACTTAATTGGAGGCCATCACCCCAATCCACTTGACTCGTGATTCCTTGCGTAAAGCCTGCATCAGGTGCTCCATCACCAGGATGTATAAGATGGGAGAAAGTGGGCATCCCTGTCTGGTGCCATTACCTATGTCTAGGGTTGCGATAGGAACCATTAACCCAAAATTTGGGCCTGGGGGGAAAAGAGAAAGATTTGCCATAATCTTTCCACGCATCACCGGCCCTAGACCCAAGGATTCTAAAACGCCATGCAGAAAGGGCCATGCTACCCGGTCAAAAGCCTTTTCCGCGTCAAGTGACACTAATAGACACGGGATCTTTCGTGTATGGATTGGGGAAATAAGGGGATAAGGGTTTTGGCGTGTTGTCACTTCTCGCCCTCCCTGGAGGGAACAGAGCCGACGTGGTCTAAGTGGAGGATCGAGTTGAGCAGGGGCTTAAGGCGCTTGGCCAGTAACTTAGCGTCGATTTGGGCAGCCGTATTAATCAAGGATATGGGACGGTAGCTCTGGCATTGTGTCGGATCATTACCTTCCTTCGGTATGACCACTATATGGGCTTTTAAAAAGGCCGGATCGAGTGGGGAGCTGGGAGAGGCAGCGTTAAACGCCTGGGGCAGCGGCTGCGTCAGTTCGCTCCTCAGGGTCCTGTAAAATAGGGCCGTGTAGCCATCCGGGCCAGGACTTTTGCCTGAAGGCAACGATTGTATGACACATCGGAGCTCTTCCTCTGTAAAAGGTTCCTCCAGAGAGGCGAGAGAGTCCGCAGGGAGACGCGGGAGAGCAGTTTTGGAAAGGTAAGAGTGGAGAGACATGGCGTCGGTCCGTCGTGGAGGGAGGTTGTATAGTGTAGTATAGTATCTACGAAATGCTTCGAGGATATCCTCAGTGAGATGGACCATCCGCCCCTCCCCACTCCTAACCTGTGGCACAAACAGGGAAGCCCTTCTGTCCCTGAGCGCACGCGCTAGAAACCTGCCCGGCTTGTTGCTCCAGGCATAAAAAGAGCTAGAGCAGAGTTGGCGATATCTCCTGTGTCTATTATCCATTAACTGTAGAATTTCGTGGCGTGTTTGGGTGAGTGCCCTCAAGTCGGATTCCAGGCCTGTGGATTTGTGGGTAGCCTCAAGGGTCGCGAGTCGTGCTAAGAGAGACTGAAGTATTTTGAAGGAATTCCCCGCTTAAGGGCGTGCACCATGTTTTATAAATTTCCCCGAAGCATACACTTAAGGGCCTCCCACTGGGTTTGCGGGGATGTTGGGTCGGATACATGGGCCGAGGTAAACACCTCTATCGAGCGCTGCAAGTCTGCTAGGCACAGGGAATCCGACAACAGGGACTCGTTCAACCTCCACAAAAGAAGGTGGACCGTGTGTGTGCGGTAGACAGGAGGTCGCAATGAATAGGGGCATGGTCCTAGTAGGAAATGCCCCCACCGAGGCCGCGACCACATATCGAGGAAGACGGAATGGTTTGTGGGAGTATGTAGTCATCGGGTGTAAAGAGTTGTGAGGAAAAGGTGAGTATAAAGGTGTAGTCACAGTCGTCCGGCCGGTTGCAACACCTCCCAAACGTCTATAACCAATTGCATGGTGTGCAGTAGTTTTTTAACTCTATTGAGGGTGCTATGGGCCACAGACGAACGACCTGTGGCGAAGCAGGTTAAGCTATCCAGCGTTTTGGCTATGAAGGAGAGTTGGCCTATGTTGGGAGTATATAAGTTTGCCAGAGTAAACATCTGACCACGGAGATTAAATTTCACGAATAGGCCATTGGGGGGGGGGGGGGGGGGGGGGGGGGGAGGAGGTGGCGGGCCTTCGTCGCAGAAGGTGTCCAGAATCTCAACGGGAGTGATTTGTGGAAAAGAAGGCCACCCCTTTACCCCGTGGCAGATGAAGCTGCCTATATGTAATGGCACCAGACAGGAAAGTACCTATTACGATAGGATTGGATATGCGAGGAGAGGAGGTGAGTCTCCTGAAGACAGACTATATGAGATTTTTGTTTGTGTAAATGATACATAAATGCATCTTTTTTTAGGGGGATATAAAACACTTCACATTGAGGGATGTTAACCTGATGCTAGACATGACCCAAAATACAAAGGACTAAGAAACCCGATCCCCGAACTGAAGGAGACAGTGCCCATCCGAAGCCCATTTCGTAAACCTTAGCAAAATCAACAACAGGCAGCAAGGCAAATAAAAAAAACTTGAGGCTCTAACATGAGAAGGGCCAAAGAACAAAGTATCGCAAGAATTCTAACTGCAAGGACCATTAGGAAACACAATGGTCCATACTAATGTGGGGTGGTAAAGATACCTCATAAATTGAAATTTTCCCAGCATGTTATATTTTTGACCCAAAAAACTGGGGAGCTTATGGTCACCAGGTATTTTAGTGCAGTGCACCTTCTAAGATGATGGGTGCGGCTTGCCCACAAACTTTTTTTTTTTTTATGTTTGTTGGTGTATAAGCTGATACCAGCATGGAGTATCTGTACAGATAGGCGTTAACCCTCTGTACGCTTAACCATATCAATTCTCATCAGGTATTGTTCATTTTTAGCAGTCTCCATGTGTTATAAGTGGTTTTTTTGCATGCTGGTGTGAATTGGTACCTAGAGCATTTGCTCATTAATTAACAGGGCCCGGCCATCTTTCCCATGCATCATAATGGCCACTAGAGCCTGCTGCAGTATCTATCAGCCATTGAGCTGTAAGTGTAGCTTTTGTGTTTTTTTGGTAAATTAAATCCCTTTTTTTTTGGATTTGTTTTTTGTTGATATGTAGGGACTCGCAGAACATGAGGCGCCTAGCCGTTGCTTGCGAGCTTTGCTTAACAGTAGCTACTGTATCAACTCATACCTCATAATTTTGAATATTTTTCCCAGCATGTTATCTTTTGCCCCAAAATACGGGAGCTTAGGGTACAAGTATTTTTGTGCAGTGCACACTTCTAAAGTCGGGCGGCTTGCCCACAAACTTTTTTGTTTTTTTTTTTTTTTTGTGGGTGATAAAAGCTGAATAACCCAGCATGTGTATCCTGTACAGATGGCTTACCCACAGTATCCTTTATCCATAAGCAATTTCTCATCAGTATTGATGCATTTTTAAGCAGTCTTCCCATGTGTTATAATGTGGTTTTTTGCATGCTGGTCGTGAATTGTAACTAGAGCATTGCTCATTAATTACGGCACCTGCCATCTTTTCCCATGCAGCATAAGGCCATAGGAAGCCTGCTGCTGGTATCTATCAGCCATTGAGCAGTAAAGTGTATGCTCATTGTAGTTTTTTGGTAAATTCTTGTCCCATGTTTGTGGTTTTGTTTTGTTTTTTATTTTATATTATTGATAGTGTAGGGACTCGCAGACATGATGAGCCTTGCCGTTGGCTTGCGAGCCATTGTTGCGTTACTGTAGCTACTGTATCAACTAATACATCATAATTGATATTTTTTTTTTTTTTTTTTTTATTTTCTTTTTTTTTTTTTTATTTTTTATTTTCCCAGCATAGTTTATCTTTTTTGCCCAAAAATACGGGGAGGCTTAGGGTACAAGTATTTTTGTGCTGCCACCTTCCTAAGTGCTGGCGGCTGCCCACAAACTTTTTTTTTTTTTTTTTGTTTTTGGTGGGTATATAATCGATACCACATGGTGTATCTGTACAGATGCGTTACACTCTGTATCGCTTTATAATCCATATGCCATTCTCATCAGGTATTGTTGCATTTTTAGCAGTCTCTCCCATGTGTTATATAATGAGGTTTTTTGCATGCTGGTGATGACTTGGTACCTGAGCATTTGCTCATTAATTAACGGCACCTGCCAGCATTTCCATGCAGCAAAGGGCCAAAGAAAAAGCCTGCTGCTGTACTATCATCCATGAGCCTGTAAGTTGTACTTTGTAGTTTTTTTGGTAAATTATGTCCCATGTTGTGGTTTTGTTTTTGTTGATAGTGTAGGGACATCGCAAGACATGAGAGCCTGCCGTTGCTTGCGAGCTTGCGTTACTGTAGCTACTGTATCAACTAAAACCACATACATTTTTATAATTTTTCCAGCATGTTATCTTTTTGGCCCAAAAATACTGGGAGCTTAGTGTACAAGTAGTTTGTGCAGTGCACCTTCTAAGTGTGGGCGGCTTGCCCACAAACTTTTTTTTTTTTTTTTTCGTTAGTGGGTGATATAAGCTGATACCCAGCATGGTGTATCTGTACAGATGGCGTTACCCTCTGTATCGCTTTATCCATATGCAATTCTCATCAGGTATTGTTGCCTTTTTAGCAGTCTTCCCATGTGTTATAATGTGGTTTTTTGCATGCTGGTGTGAATTGGTACCTAGAGCATTTGCTCATTAATTAACGGCACTGGCCATCTTTTCCCATGCAGCATAAGGGCCATAGAAGCCTGCTGCTGGTATCTATCAGCCATTGAGCTGTAAGTGTAGCTTTGTAGTTTTTTGTGTAAAGATCTTGGCAACTACCCTTTCGAATCTTCGAAAAGAGCGGGGCCAAGAGGAAATAAAGGGGAGTAGACTAGAGTGTGTCAAGGCTCCACTAAACGTGAGCCTCCAGGGACTTCTGAGAATCGTTAAAGACGAGCGTGACCTGCCCAGGAGAGGAGAGTAGTACCAGAACGTTATACCGGGGAGGGGACAGAGGGGAAGGAGAGGATGGGCGGGGAACCAGGAAAGAGGAGGGAGGAGTGGGGAGAGATGAACAGAGGAGAAGAGAGGGGAAAGAGAAGGAAAAAAAAAAAAAGGGGGGAGGGGAGGAAGGGAGTGTGATAAGGCAATACAGTAGCCCTCGGTCCTGGGCAAGGTCTCCCCCATCAGGTCCAAAGATGCTCCAAGAAAGAGAAGACCCCTGTGCTATTCTACCGGATAAGTAAGAGCAGGTATTCTCCACCAGGAAAGGGGAGTACTTAGAGGGGTCCAGGACCACCAAGGGCCCTCGGCCACAATCATCAATATTTATCACACCCTACGGGGCAGAGGGGAGGAGGACGAAATGCCCCCCCTCCGGTGTGAGGGCAATAACTGGCTGTCAGAAAGAGACCAGGCACAAACAGTGAGCTCCATTCTCGGAAGAGGAACCGAGAAAGTATTAAGCCGCATTCCCCCAGCGACGTGAGTAGCCGGTCAGTGATGTGGTCCCCTCCCGGGGGGGTGTCCGACCATGCTCCTTTGACGTCGTCCGGAAATTTGGGGTTTGGAGGCAACTAGGTGAAGCCGGAGAGCCTGGTTGTCCAGAAGGGGGGGCCAAAAAGGAGACGGGGCAATAGATGACGCCGCTGACCAGTCCGGTAATTCCACCTCTGGGAGGCCCAGAGCGGTGATGAAAGACGGCAGGTCCTCCATTGAACGAAAGAGAATAAGCTTGTCTTGGTGTTTGACCTGTAGTGAAAAGGGGAACCCCCATCTATAGGGGATATTTCTTGACTGCAGAGCTGAAAGAAGAGGTTTAAGCGCCGCTCTCAGTCTGAGGGTTCTCCTCGAGAGATCTGGGAATAAGCTCAATTTGAGACCCTCAGATTCCACTTGTCGAAGCAGACGCGCTTTTCGCATGATCTCCTCCTTGATGGTATAGTGGTGGATCCTACAGATAACATCCCGAGGGCGGGTGGTGTCCGTGCTTGGCGGTCTCAATGCCCGGTGGGCCCTATCGAACTCAATGAAGGTATCTTCAGGTCGGTCCAGGACATAGTTGAAGATCTTTAGCAGGGGATTGGACAGTTCCCCAGTTTTAACGGATTCTGGGAGGCCGCGAAGCCTAATATTGGTGCGTCTATTTCGATTTTCCAGATCATCTAGCTGGAGAGCCAGATGGAGTTGGTTCGAAGTTTGCTCTTTCGCGGAGGCTTGTAGGCTAGATAAAAGGCTGTGAGGTGAGTCCTGAGCCGTTTCTAGCTGATGCACCCTGCCTTGGTGGTCTGCAACATTCGCTTGGACAGGGCGAAGAACTTGTCTCCATGCCTGCAGCATTTCACTGGCCATGCGATGTATATCTTGCTTGGATGGTAGAAAAGACAGGAGAGCCTTTAATTCCGGGTGAGACTCTAGCACAAGCCTGGCGTCTTCGGGTGGCAAAAGACATGGGTTCTGAGTGCAAAGAGGGCTCGCCAGTGGTTGTGGTGCAAGCGATGTCGGAGCGTTGTCGTCCGCAGGGTGCAAAGGGCTGCCGCCCCAAGTTGAAGAGTTTGGGCTTGAGGCCCAGGAGCCACCGCCACGTACAGGGCCCACCGCTGACATGTCTGTATCAGAGAAGGGCCCGGATCGAGTCAGGGCAGCAGGGGGGCCCCCGGGGACCGGAGCTGAAGGAGCCATAGGGGGACGCACCCCTCCCTCCACTGGGACCCCGCCACCACCCCAAGTCGCATCCAGGGCCCCTTGGGTGTCTACGGACCAGGCCGGACCGCGTGAAAAAGTCCCTAGAGAAGATGCTGTGTGTTTCAGGGGTATTTGATGGTGCCCCAAACTCGAGTGCCGTCCCCCTCCAGGAACAGGGTCACAGTCCTTTTCAGGGACCCCTCCTACAGCCGCCCGCCTAGGGTGCAACGGCTCCGCGAGAGGACCCCGGGTGATTGCTGGTTGTGCAGGGGGCTCATTAGGCCAGTGATGGTCTGGCTTATCAGGGTCTTCCATCGCACAGTCCTCCGCAGCAGGTTGGCTCCCTGGGGACCGTGTGTCACAGGCTGTGGCCAGGGAGCTCCCAACTTCCCTTATAGCGGAGTGGGGGTCTTCAGCTGCCCAGTTAATGGAGATGTTGTGCCGGGCTAGAGCTGGGCTCCCATCTTCCTGTAAAACAGAGTCTGCAGGGGAGCTGGGAGGCAAACGGCCAGGGAGCCCTGGTGCAGCCCCAGTGTTCCCATCCATGACAGGGGTCAGGCTCTGGTAGGCGTTAGGAGCAGAGAGAGGGGTGTAACTGAGAGTCCCCTGGGTACACTGACCTTGACCTCTGGAACGTACCCCGCGGGATCCCGCCTCGGGCAGTGCCGCTTCTCCCGAGGATTGCGATGCGGGGCCGTGTACTCCGTTCTGTGGTGCGGCTGCTCCGGCACTCGTTGTGGAGCCGCGCGCTCTGTACTGCTGCGCGGCCGTGTCGTCTCCTGAAGTAGGTCTGCTCACGCTGTGCTGCGGTGCCGCCGCTCCGTCTCCCGTCTGCTGTAATTCTCCGGCCGCTCTTGTCCGTGTGGCTGGGGCGGCCTGGGGTCTGGAGCGGGCGTCCGGAGCCGTCGGGCAGGGAGTTGGAGGATGTGCTGGAGCCCGGTTGCTAGACCGCGTGGTGTGCGCTCGACAAGATGGCGCCTGAAAGCCCAGCGGGCAGCCGGTTGGATCCGCGTCTCCTAGCCCCTGCAGGGGAACGAAGTAGTTGGAGATGGTAAGCCCCACAGGGACCTCAGTGTTACCGGAGGCCTTGGCTGCCTTTTTGTTCTTTTTCTGCCGCATTTAGAGCAGTTGGAGGCTGAAATAAAGCTTATCCCTGGAGGAGCTCTTGTGGAACACGTCTTGTCCTTTACATAGCTAGGCCACGCCCCAAGAGAAAGTTTTAAAGATATCTTCTGGTGTGTCCAGCCACGGGGCTGTGAGAGGGGGGGGGTTGGCTGCGGGGGTGGTGCGGCAGGAGGAGAGGCTTTTGAAAGGAAGGGAGATATTGTGCAGCTCAGTGTGTTCTGTGACCTTGAATTGTAAAAGCATTGTTTTTACCACTTTTTTGGGCAGCAGACCTCTGATAGGAGGTTAAGTTGTCCCTGTTTTTTCAGTTCTATTGCAATCACTGCGTGTCAGTGTTCCTAAAAACCGGCATAACTTATCCATATAACTTTTAAATAGTTTTATTGAAGTCCATGCGTCTGTTTGCCACAAAGAGCTCAGTTGTATGCATATTGTGTTATACATATTTTATAGTAAATTACACCTGTTGTCAGTGGTGCGAAGGCCGCCATATTAATCCATATAACATTTAAATACTCTTATTGCAGTCCGTGCGTCTGTTTGGCGCATAGGGCTCAGTTGTACGCATATTGTGTTATACATATTTTACAGTAAATTACACCTGTTGTTAGTGGTGCCACCATATTAATCCATATTAATCCATATAACAATTACAGACTGCTTTTCCAGCACTTTTTAATCTGTGGGTCAGACAGGTTATGCTGCAGTCCAGGACAGGCATAGTCAATGTCCAGTTCAACTAAAATGGTGGTTCAAAGACTACTTTCTTCCGGCACTTTTTAATCTGTAGGTCATGCAGGTTTGAGGGTCATGCTGTGTTACGAGACAGGGATAGTGAATAGTCTGTCAGTTTTTTTCTGTGACTCTTGTTGCCTAATTGTCTTGCCTAACATGTAGCACGTATCCAGTTTACTGTTGTGGATGTTAATTCCAGCTTCTCCAGCCCTGTTGAATGAAGAATGAAGCTGTTGTTCCTCTCCTATAGACTTTAATGGTCATCGGCGATTATCTATTCTATCGGATATCGGCATGATAATTGACGATATCGACTATCGAATCGATAACGATAGTTGACACAATCGCTCATCACTACTCAAGACGTAGAGGATGCCCCTTTGTTCTGGATACAGTCCCGGGTATAAATAAATCTTTAGTGAGATCTCTATATTGACCTTTAATATATTTAAACATATTTATTATGTCCCCAAAGCCGTCTTTTCTCTAAACTAAATAACCCTAATCTTGCTAATCTTTCTGGGTATTGCAGTCCACCCAGTCCTTTCATTATTTTTGTTCCCCGCCTTTGTACCTGTTCAAGCTCCACAATGTCTTTCTTGTGCACTCGTGCCCAAAACTGTACACAATATTCCATGTGTGGTCTAACCAGTGACTTGTAAATGGGAGAATAATGTTCCCATCATGTGCATCTATGACCCTTTTAATACAACCCATGATCCTATTTGACTTGGCAGCAGCTGCCTGATACTGGCTGCCACAGGTAAGTTTACTGTCCACCAGGATCCCCAGATCCTTCTCCATATCACTTTTACCCAGTATTTTTCCATTTAACATGTAATCATGTAATGAATTTTTCCTTCCCATGTGCATAACCTTATCTGTGTTAAACCTCATCTGTCATTTCTCTGTCTAGGCCTCCAACCTATCCAGATCCCTTTGTAAAAACACATTATCCTCTATTGTGTTGATTACTTTACAGAGCTTAATATAATCTGCAAAGATTGATATTCTACTGTGCAATCCATGTGTAAGATCATTAATGAAAATATTAAAGAGAACAGGTCCCAATACGGAACCCTGTGGTACCCCACTAGTAACAGGGATCCAATCTGAATATGTACCGTTAATTACTACCCTTTGTTTTCTATCACTGAGCCAGTTTCTTACCCACTTGCACACATTTTCCCCCAGTCCAAGCATTTTCATTTACTTACCAACCTTTTATGTGGTACAGTATCAAATGCTTTAGAAAAATCTAATTATATGACATCCAATGTCTCACCCCAATCCAGTCTAGAACTAACTTCCTCACAAAAACGTATGAGATTAGTTTGACAGGACCGATCCTTCATAAACCCATGCTGGAACGGCGTTATACATTTATTTTCAGTGAGGTAATCCAGGATAGCATCTCTAAGAAAACCTTCAAACATTTTACCCACAACAGAGGTTAAACTTACCGGCCTATAATTTCCAGTATAAATTTTTGACCCCTTTTTCAATATTGGCACCCCATTAGCTATGCGCCAATCCTTTGGGACATACCTAGTTATTATACAGTCCATAAATATGATGAATAGGGGCCTATCTATCATATTACTTAAAGGGGTTTTACCACGATCTAATGTTGACGTGGGATCCTCCAAAATGGGTATTTAATAACTTTTCTAAATATATGTCATTAAAAAAAAGTGAAGCCTCTGAGAGCTACAGCCTGACTTACATGCCCTTGGTTTCTTGACAGTTCACATTAGACATGACCAGGAGCTGACAGGAGCTGATCTGGCCGCGCTTGCGTTGTTTGCACTTCTTATCTGATGGCAGGGAACATGAACGAGCTTTGAAGGGACTGGGGAGAAAGAACTTGTATCTTTTGTACAGATAATCCACTGGTTGTAATATTATTATCTGAGTAAACATGCAGATGCTCCCTAGCTCTCTGCTCAGCCACCCTCCCTCTCCCCCTGCAGCGTTCGTGAAGGAATGAAAGAAGGCTGCCTGCTGAGCTTATTTTCTCTCCTGAGCAAATAAGAGGGAGAAATAAAACGCATATATCTTGTGCACAATACCTCTGTGGATTAGCAAAAGAATGTTTGCTCAACTACAGAGACTGAGTATGGGAGGTGGAGTGATGACATCACAGAGGAGGTACTTGTGTTTTTTTTAAACACATAAACACAACGCCCCTTTTTTCAGGCCTTAAGAGGGGAGTATCAGCCTGTTAGGTAAAGAACTCACTTCTTTTGTTTATTTAAATAAAAGTTATTCGTGCAATTTGTGTGTATTTTTGTGTGATAGTAATGGAGGTGTCTGACAGACTCCTCTTCATTAGTATGGCTCGGGCTTGGTGTCATCCAGTGGTGGTTTTTGTAGCCCAAGGTTGAGATTAACCCCGTGTCACCAATACCTCAGTACCCAATGCACCAGGGGTACTGGGAAGAGCAGTTAAACGTCAGAAGCAGACCCTCTAATGTGAGGGTCCTCTTCTGGAGCAGCTACAGGCTGGTATTTCTAGTATGGGAAGTGACCAGTGTCACAAAGGACCCTGGCGCTGGTGAGGTAAAAACCAGTAAGTTCATGTGTCAGTGGCAGTAGGTTTCTGACACTCGTTTTATTGTTAGTATACTCTGGGTCTGGTTTTAACAGGAGCAGTCATAGAGTTGGGTGGGTGACTGCTCCCACATCTTCAGGTCCAGGCCAGGGTTTGTTTGCTATGTAAGCCTGGAGGTCAGGTGGGTTTTGAGGAAGTGGGTGTGTTGATTGTCTGTGAAGCTGGGAGAGTGTTGGTGTGCGCTGCAGAGTTCCCAAGAACAGACTACACGCCGGTCTCAGTGGGAGAAAAGGAAGGCTGGAGGTCTGATCTGGACACAGGACTGTAAATGTCCCACACGGACTGTGTAAACCTGTTTTGTTTCCCTGCGTTCTGGCCGAAGTTAAGCCCACATTTATGTTGCTGTGTGTTTAAGGCTGAAATAAACGCCTGAACGTCAAACAGAGCTAAAGGACTGGTCCTGTATTATCCTACCACCGAGCTGATCCCTTACAATGTATACATATATATTTGTATATATATTTTTACACAGATAGATATACACCCACTTTTCTATCTGTCTAGCTCTCTACATATATATATATGCAAACATTTATATATACACACTAAATAGATTAGGGTTAGGAGGATCTATGGGGTTATTTATAGGGGTCTATCTATATGGATATATCTATTTGGGTCATCAATAGAAGTATCTGTATATACTCCCTATAGAAGACTCCTATAGATACCTAATAAAGATGATAAGATAAAGATGATCCACTATAGCGTCCCCCTATAGATGAACCTCTATAGATGCTTCCTATAGGTGACCCCGATAGATACCCCTATAGAAATAACTATCTATATGTGTGTGTGTGTGTGTGTACAGTTGAAACCAGACATTTACATACACTATTTAAAAAGACACATATGTATGTTTTACTCACTATCTGACATGAAATCAGAATAAAGCTTACCTGTTTTAGGTCAACTATGATTACCAAAATTATTCATATTTGTCAAATGCCAGAATAATGAGAGAGAGAGAGAGAAAACTTTTTAAGGCATTTTTATTACTTTTTGCAAAGTCAAAAGTTCACATACTGTACATGTCATTAATATTTGGTAGCATTGCCCTTAAACTGTATGACTTAGGTCACACGTTTTGGATATCCTTCCACAAGCTTTTCACAATGGTTAGTAGGAATTTTGTCCCATTCCTCCTGACAGAACTGGTGACTGAGCCATGTTTATAGATCATCTTGCTCGTACCTGCTTTTAAGCTTTGCCCATAAATTCTTAATAGGATTGAGATCAGGGATTTTGTGATACCCACTCCAGAACTTTTACTTGGTTATCCTTAAGCCACTTTGTAACCAGTTTGGCAGTATGCTTAGAATCATTGTCCATTTAGAAGATCCATTTCCGCTCAAACTTCCTGGCTGATGTCTTGAGATGGTGCATCAGACATACTTGTATTCGATTAAGCGATCTGCAACAGCAGTATCCACGGGCAGTAAGAGTTCATTCCAATATAGTATCATGCAGCCGCATGTAGACTAGTGAGAGCAGTATGGACAGGGGGGCGTCCCCCTCCAGTGGAAGCGACGTTTCAGAAGACAAACTCCTCCTTTCTCAAGCACAGGTAAGTGATCAAAGACTTTGCTTATATAGAAACACAGTAACAAAAACCAATTGATGGTTATGTCAATCAACGTTTAAAACAATTAAAAACACATATTTGCAGAACATGCATTATTATATTTACATAAATACATTCATATTAAGATTCTCATTCAGCCCTTTGTGGTTAAGTTTATCCAATTTAAATATCCACATTGCTTCTCTACGTAAGAGTATTTTTTCTGTTGATGTACCTTCTATGGGACAGACCTGCTCCAGGACGCACCATCGGAGTTCAGAGACTCCGTGGCTTCTTTCATGAAAGTGACGGGCTACAGAACTTTCGCCAAATTTTCTTTCCTCACTTTCCTCATTTCTACTTATCTTGTTTTGAAACGTCCGTATCGTTGATCTATGCTCATTAATCCTAATCTTTACACTAAGGGAGGTTTGTCCCACGTACCCTAAGCCGCAAGGGCATTTCAGGAAATAAATAACGTTCTTACTGTTGCATGTATGGAAACCTCTTATATTAATTTTATGTCCTTTTGTAGTGTGTGTAATATACGGACCACGTATGATGGCATGGCAATTTTGGCAATTCATGCAGGGGAATGTTACATCTTTTTTTGTCTCAAATATTGTCTGTTTATTCTTTTTGTCCCTTACGTCTGATCTAATCAACATATTACCTAAGGTTTTAGCCTTACGATAAATAAATCTTGGTGGTATTTTAAACAGATGTCCAAACTTAGGATCAGTGGATAGCAACGGCCAGTATTTTTTTATGATGCCCTCAATAGATTTACTTTGAAACCCAAACTCGTTAATAAATGAAAATCTCTCCAATGTTTTTTTGTTCTTATTAGCAGATTTTAACAGATCTTCTCTATCCAAAGCTAACACCTCACGACCCATTTTCTCCAACAGAGTTTTCTCGTACCCTCTTTGTGTGAATTTCTTAATAATCCTTTCCATTTGTTCAGTATACGATGCAATGTTAGAGCAACGTGTAGCCCTAATAAACTAACTTTTAGGTATACCATTAAATACATTTGGGGCATGATGACTTGTTTTGTGTAGAAGATTATTTTTTTCCATAGGTTTGGAGTACAAAGTTTTTATTAATATGCCTTCTTGTTTTTGTTTCTCCACGTAAAAATAGTGAACAGTATGTTCACTAATGGTGGCTGAAAACTGATTAAGTGTATGGCATGTATTCAACATCTCAATAAAACCATTAAGTTGTTCTCCAGTGCCTTTCCATAGTAACAGGACGTCATCCACATATCTAAGCCATAGTTTGACATGCGGATGGGTACCTGACGGGAAGACATAGGTTTTCTCAAAAAACATAATATAGAGGTTAACATAACCCGGGGCTACTGGAGAGCCCATAGAAGTGCCTTGTTGTTGTACAAAAAACTGAGTACCAAATCTAGAATAATTTTTAGTCAAGATAACATCCAGTAATGAAATCAAAAAATTAATCTGCTGATTAGTCAAAGACGCATCCTCACATAATGCTGTTCTAACCGCCTCCATACACTCCATAAGAGGAATATTTGTGTATAGGGATTTTATATCTAATGTAACTAAATAAGTCACATCCTTGCAGTCTAGATCTTTTATTATTTTTAGTAATTCTGTAGTATCTTGCAAAGAGCGATGATCACGTTTCACATATTTTTGTAGAAATTGGTCCACATAAATAGCAATCTTTTCAAATATAGAGTTAACTCCTGAGACTATCGGTCATCCCGGGAGGTTAGTGGCCGATTTATGTACCTTAGGTACTACATAAAAAATAGGGATCCTAGGATATTCATTAAATAGAGAATTTTTTAGCTGTTCATTTATGATGTTATTCTCTGTAGCATCATCCAAGATGTTTTTTATTAACATATTAAATTCTGCTGTTGCAGATCGCTTAATCGAATACAAGTATGTCTGATTGACTGTTTTACTTGAATGAAGATTTCTAATAAACGTGAGTTTTTATCTTTGATCTTGGTCGGAATGTTACATTTAAACTGAAGACGGCATTAGGAGATGTGCCATATCCGGACCGTTGCTAAATATTAGCCCAGGTATACATTATTATATTGTGCATATTTTCTCCTATTTGGGACTGTTACTTATCGACCCATTATGTCATATGAAGTGATTGCAAGTTTAACGGACAGGAGGGCAGAGACTTTTTGTTTTTCAGAACATGATAGAGCATCTATTCTCAAACAAGCTCAGGATGCTGGTTTGGGGCTAGAAACACAGGATGATTGCCAGGTGGATATACCTAAGAAATTAACCCAATTGAAAAAGAAGGAAACGGCACTCTTATCCCATGCATCGGCACTTACTGAGTATGCCAACGCTCAGAGAATACCAAGAGGCCTGCGCAGCCCTTTACAACCGATATTATTGCAAGACAATCAAGCATACAAAGATCGCTGGTATGCCATCAGCAACAGGTATGCAATCGATTTGATTTTCTTAACGATACAACATTTACAACTGGCTATAGAGAAAGTAAAAGTGGAGATTAAAAGTACAGAAGAGGAGCTGAAACACTCTACCACAGCTGAAATGTTCAGCTGTATCAATGATGAATTGAAAAATAACATCGTGAAGTTGCAGGCACAGTTACTTCAAAATAAATTAAGAAAGTTCGAATGAGCCACACGCGATTACCAGCTTAATAAAGTGTATACCTGGGCAGAAGATCGGTCTCGATATAGGTCATATATTCGAAAACAAGTGTTTAATAAAGTTAGAGATATTAGTGATACTTGCAACTCAGGTTCGGAGGATTCCACATCTCACATGGTTGGCTTTACGTTCTAAGAAAGATTCCAAACAGGACGATTTTTTTAGAAAGACAGCCACAACAAGACGATCGCGAAAGTGGGAACAGCAATGGCAGAGAGTCCAACATAAAAAACCGTGGCAGACCCAAGAAGAAACCGTAGAGCATTTATTTCATAATATCTCTTCTAAAGCTCTGACCTCAGACCAGAAAGACGTTCTAGACAAAGGACTGAATTTTGTTCCATCCAATAATAATGATCTGTTTCAATTTAATGGGGATTTACATAGGTTATGTCGATCGATACGACTTAAAATGTTTTTCTGTGATAATAAAAAAGATACTTCTGAAAAGCACCATACATCTAAACGCATTCTTAAAAAAAGTCAGTTTGATCCACCCATACACAATACATTAGATACGTTTGCACAGGCTGTTAAGAAAGAAGTTGAACTTAAATTTAACAGTCATACCCAATATAATGCTGGGAAACACTATAGGAAGTTCAGAAATCTTAAATATAAAGAATGGCAGGCCATAAAAGAACTTAAAAATGATGTGGCTATTACCATAAAAAAAGCCGACAATGGCGGGCTACTGTCATAATGGATACTTGCCATTATATGCAGGAAGCTCATACACAATTATCTGATGAGACTGTTTATAAGAAAATAGATAGAGATCCCACTAAAGAATTTAATATGTTAATAAAAAACATCTTGGATGATGCTACAGAGAATAACATCAGAGGTGACCAGCTAAAAAATTCTCTATTTAATGAATATCGGAGGATCCCTATTTTTTATCTAGTACCTAAGGTATATAAATCGGCCACTAACCCCCCCGGGACGACCGATAGTCTCAGGGGTTAACTCTATATTTGAAAAGATTGCTATTTATGTGGACCAATTTCTACAAAAATATGTGAAATGTGATCATCGCTCTTTGCAAGATACTCCAGAATTACTAAAAATAATAAAAGATCTAGACTGCAAAGATGTGACTTATTAAGATATATTAGATATAAAATCCTTATACACAAATATTCCTCTTGAAGAGGGTATGGAGGCGGTTAGAACAGCATTATGTGAGGATGCGTCTTTGACTAATCAGCAGATTAATTTTTTAATTTCACTACTGGATGTTATCCTGACTAAAAATTATTTTAGATTTGGTTTTTTGTACAACAACAAGGCACTTCTATGGGCTCTCCAGTAACCACGGGGTACGCTAACCTCTATATGATGTTTTTTGAGAAAACCTATGTCTTCCCGTCAGGTACTCATCCACATGTCAAATTATGGCTTAGATATGTGGATGACGTCCTGTTATTATGGAAAGATACTCGTGAACAACTTAATGGTTTTATTGAGATGTTGAATACATGCCATACACTTATTCAGTTTTCAGCCACCATTAGTGAACATACTGTTCACTATTTGGACGTGGAGATACAAAAACAAGAAGGCATATTAATAATAACTTTGTACTCCAAACCTATGGAAAAAAATAATCTTCTATACAAAACAAGTCATCATGCCCCAAATGCATTTAATAGTATACCTAAAAGTCAGTTTATTAGGGCTAGACGTATTTGCTCTAACATTGCATCGTATACTGAACAAATGGAAAGGATTATTAAGAAATTCACACAAAGAGGGTACGAGAAAACTCTGTTGGAGAAAATGGGTTGTGAGGTGTTAGCTTTGGATTGAGAAGATCTGTTAAAATCTGCTAATAAGAACAAAAAAACATTGGAGAGATTTTCATTTATTAGCGAGTTTGGGTTTCAAAGTAAATCTATTTAGGGCATCATAAAAAAATACTGGCCGTTGCTATCCACTGATCCTAAATCTGTTTAAAATACCACCAAGATTTATTTATCGTAAGGCTAAAACCTTAGGTAATATTTTGATTAGATCAGACGTAAGGGACAAAAAGAATAAACAGACAATATTTGAGACAAAAAAAGACGTAACATTCCCCTGCATGAATTGCCAAAATTGCCATGCCATCATACGTGGTCCGTATATTGCACACACTACAAAAGGACATAAAATTAATATAAGAGGTTTCCATACATGCAACAGTAAGAACGTTATTTATTTCCTTAAATGCCCTACGTGGGACAAACCTCCCGTAGTGTAAAGATTAGGATTAATGAGCATAGATCAGCGATACGGACGTTCCAAAATAAAATAAGTAGAAATGACGAAAGTGAGGTAAGAAAATTTGGCGAAAGTTCTGCAGCCCGTCACTTTCACGAAAGACGCCACGGAGTCTCTGAACTCCGATGGTGTGTCCTGGAACAGGTCTGTCCCATAGAAGGTACATCAACAGAAAAAATACTCTTACGTAGAGAAGCAATGTGGATATTTAAATTGGATACACTTAACCCCAAAGGGCTGAATGAGAATCTTAATATGAATGTATTTCTGTAAATATAATAATGCATGTTCTGAAAATATGTGTTTTTAATTGTTTTAAATGTCGATTGACATAACCATCAATTGGTTTTTGTTACTGAGTTTCTATATAAGCAGAGTCTTTGATCACTTACCTGTGCTTGAGAAAGGAGGAGTTTGTCTTCAAAATGTCGCTTCCGCTGGAAGGTGACGCCCCCTGTCCATACTGCTCTCACTAGTCTACATGCGGCTGCATGATATCATATTGGAGTGAACTCTTACTGCCCGTGGATACAGCTGTTGCAGATCGCTTAATCGAATACAAGTATATCTGATCGACTGTTTTTACTTGAATGAAGATTTCTAATAAACGTGAGTTTTTAACTTTCATCTTGGTCGGAATGTTACGTTTATACTGAAGGCGGCACTAGGAGATGTGCCATATCCGGACCGCTGTTACACGAGGCGGTATATACTAAAATATTAGCCCAGGTATACGTTATTGTCTTGAGATGATGCTTCAGTATTGTCACATAATCTTCTTTCCTCATGATGCAATCTATTTTGTGAAGTGCACCAGTCCCTTCTGCAGCAAAACAACCCCACAACATGATGCTGCCACTCCTGTGTTTCACAGGTGGGATGGTGTTCTTAGGCTTCCAAGCTTCTCCATTTTTCTTCCAAGCATAACAATGGTCATTATGGCCAAACAGTTAAATTTTAATTTTGTCAGACCACAGGACATGTCTCAAAAAATGTAGGTCTTTGTTCCTGTGTGCATTTGCCAACATTAATCTGGCTTTTATATGTTTCTTTGGAGTAATGGCTTCTTCCTGGCAGAGTGGCCTTTCAGCCCATGTTGATGCAGTACTCATTTCACTGTGGATAATGACACAATCTTACAAGCTTCTGCCAGCATCTTCACAAGGTCTTTTGCTGTTGTTCTTGGGTTGATATGCACATGTTGCACCAAAGCACATTCATCCCTGAGACACATAACCTGTCTCCTTCCTGAGCGGTATGATGGCTGGACATTCCCATCTTGTTTGTACTTACATATAATTGTTTGTACAGATGAACGAGGCACTTCAGGTATCAGAAAATTGCACCCAAGGATGAACCATATTTGTGCAAGTCCACAATTCTCCCCCTGATATCTTGGCTGATTTCTTTAGACTTTCCCATGATGTTATACACAGAAGCAGTGTGCTTCTGGTGTGCATAAAAAAATACATCCACAGGTGTGTCTCTAATTAACACAGAAGTTGCCAATATACCTATCAGAAGCTTCCAAAGACATGACATCATCATATGGGCTGTCCCAAATTGTTTAGAGGCATAGTAATCCTAGTGTATGTAAACTTTTGACTTTGCGAAAGTAATAAAAATGCCTTAAAAAATCCTCTCTCTCTCATTATTCTGACATTTGGTAACTATAGATGCTTTTGGTAATCCTAAATGACCTAAAATGGGTAAGGTTTATTCTGATTTCATGTCAAATAGTGAGAAAAACATGCATATGTGTCTTTTAATATAGTGTATTAAAATTCTGGTTTCAAATGTATATATATATATATATATATATATATATATATATATATATATATATATACACTATTCACAAAAAGTTAGTGATATTTTGGCCTTTTGTTGAAATTTCAGGATGAACATAAAATTATTAAACTAAATGAGACCATCTCTTAACTTTAGAATGCCTCTTCAATGTTTCCAACTGTTCAATGTTTTAGTACTTTTTGCACAACTTGCTGACCTCTAACAAGGAGCTTAATGGCAAAATTCACAACAATACTCAATAAATAGCCCAATAAATTTAGGGGATCAATTTGAATTGGGATGTAAACAGTCCACCTTATCATGCTGTTCACATTTTGACATCGTGAGACCAAGACAACACTTTACAATAGATCAACAGTACCTTGGCATTGTTAGGCTTCAAGAAGGATGCTCTCAGACGGAAGTGGCCAATGAGCTTAAAGTGTTAAAGAATGTTATCAGCATATACAGACAACAGAATTATTAAATCTAAGATCAGAAAATGAAACCAGCTAAGAAGAAAAGAATATGTATAAGTGTCTGATTTTAATTAGTAAAAAAAATTATGATAGATTCCCTTAAGCAGCTCCAGATTTACACCTGTACAGCAGGCACTTCATATAAGGCTTTAAAATGTGAGGTACCGAATGCTAAATTTGCCATTGGTGTGGACACAGGCTAAACCATTGACCACCACAATCTAGTCCTACTAAATGAAGTCCAGCTTGCAGAGGTTAGCCACCCCCATGTCACTGTTTGAAGGACATTATTTTACTTTATGTTGGCTAGACTGAACAGAGTAAAGGACAGTTATCTCCAAGGATCCCTGCAAGAGTGGAGAAAATCCAGATATCCTCACCCTACTGTAGGCCTATTTTATGTTTGATTATGAATGTGCTCTGCAGGCAGATCCAAATCTCAGTTCTTCCTTGTGAACCTTTAATGGGGACTTGGGTGATATAGTTGAGACAGCTCCTTCCCTTACAACTGTCACACTGGCTGATTCCAGGAGTATTTTGTACAGTTTGTGAGGAAGTGCCAACTGGAGGAACTCGAGCATGACTTCTTAAAAATCCAGGATTAATCCAAAACCCATCAGAGCTAAGGAGTTTATCCCATGACTTCCTGCTGCCACAGCATGTTAACCAATGGGTACAAAGACTTGTCTTGGTGTCATGAATGGCTGTTCAGAGGAGTTTGCCCCTGAGTTTTTTCATACATGCCCACAACCAAGACACTGTGCCTTTCCTCAGAGGAAACAATTTTGCAATACTTTTGGGATTATCTGGATGACCTAGAACACAGGTGTCAAACACAAGGCCCGTGGGCCACATCCGGCCGCGGCCTTGTGTTTTCCGGCCCGCGATCTCCCTGACTTCACACGGCTGTTTTACCACAGCCGCGCAGAGTCAGTCAGCAGCTGCACACTCGGTGCAGCTGCTGGTACAGGAAGAAGGCAGGAGGGATCGTTTCCCTCCCAACTTCTCCCTTTGTATGTACAACGTCTGGTGAGCGCTGTACATATGGCGTCGCTGGGGGCATGATGCTCCGCTTTACTCACGCCCCCTGTGATGCTGGGTCTCCTCGGCGGCAGAGCCGATCTCTGGGAGCTGCGTGAGGGCGTAAGCGGCGTGACTCCACGCCACTTACACCATCCACAGCTCCCGAACCTGACCTGGCCGCGCTACACGCACAACCAGGAGGTAAGTAGCTTTTTTTAAATGTTATAATCATTAGGGGGCCTTTATGGGGCATCTGCCTGGCTACTGGGGACTATGGGGCATCTGCCTGGCTACTGGGGATACTATGGGACATCTGCCTGGCTACTGGGGGATACTATGGGGCATCTGCCTGGCTACTGGGGACTATGGGGCATCTGCCTGGCTACTGGGGACTATGGGGCATCTACATGGCTACTGGGGGACTATGGGGCATCTACATGGCTACTGGGGGATTATGGGGCATCTGCCTGGCTACTGGGGACTATGGGGCATCTGCCTGGCTACTGGGGACTATGGGGCATCTACATGGCTACTGGGGGATTATGGGGCATCTGCCTGGCTACTGGGGACTATGGGGCATCTACCTGGCTACTGGGGACGATGGGGCATCTACATGGCTACTGGGGATTATGGGGCATCTGCCTGGCTACTGGGGACTATGGGGCATCTGCCTGGCTACTGGGGGATTATGGGGCATCTACATGGCTACTGGGGAACTATGGGACATCTGCCTGGCTACTGGGAAATATGGGGCATCTGCCTGGCTACTGGGGACTATGGGGCATCTACATGGCTACTGGGGGACTATGGGGCATCTACATGGCTACTGGGGGACTATGGGGCATCGCCCTGGCTACTGGGGGACTATGGGGCCTCTCCAGGGGTACTGGGGACTATGGGGCATCTGCCTGGCTACTGGGGACTATGGGGCATCTGCCTGGCTACTGGGGGATTATGGGGCATCTGCCTGGCTACTGGGAGACTATGGGGCATCTCCCTGGCTACAGGGGGGGCTATGTGGGGCATCTCCCTTTCTATAAGGGGCATATTACCTGGCTGCAGAGGGCATATTACTATCTGGCTACAGGGGGCAAAAATACCTATCTACCTACATGGGCAGATATAACTGTCATCTACAGGGGGCTTTATAGCCACTTATCTACCTACAAGTAGTTCTAAAATTATGTCGGCCCTTTAAAGCCCTTTAAGGTACGCCGTGAGGCTGATGTGGCCCCCGGTGAAAACGAGTTTGACACCCCTGACCTAGAACATGAACTCAAAGATTAAGCATTCAGAAACAGCCTATCATATCATTTGGTGCTGTATGGACTATTTCCTGGGACCATAATGTTGGGGCAATACTTTAAAGGGTAAATCTGCTTCACAGGCAGTCTCTCAGCCATTCATGTATGAGAAGGAGGAGCGTGGCGCTTGTGGCCACCTTCTCCATTCACTTCTGTGGGAGTTCTGAATATAGCAGAGTGAGTGAGGTTGACTATATTTGGAATTCCCATTGAAAAGCATGGGGAGGACGGCTGCAAGTGCCGCCCTCTTCATTCTCATAAACAGTCGGCTTGTAGCTAGCTACTGGATGTTCCTTTGTGGTAATACCCCTTTAATCTTGGTGCATTATGAACTGCTTGCCAGGATTCACCTCGTGTAAGGAAGGGAGAGCATATCTATCCTGGTCTTCCACAGCTTTCTCAGAGATTATTCCATAATGGACATCCCGGACGTCAATTAAGTAATGCACTCTTCTTCATTGTTTGACATGTTAGCATGCAGAAATGTTACTGTAGCATAGGGTATGATGTATAGTGTGGGGAATCCTGTGCTCCTGTGCAATATATTGTAGTCATGCCTTGTGTGACATTCAGGATTATTTATTGTGTGCTTCTTCATAGCCTGCGCAGCTTCTCAGTACATTGTTAGCATGTTTATGATGATGGATTGTTAATAAAGCATTTCAATAAAAAAAAAATCAAGTTTGCCACCGGGTAACATCTCCGCTTTAGTTTTAACCTTTTGAATCCAGATTTAGAAGCTTTTGGGTATGGCGTTTTGAATATTTTTTTCGGATCCAAAAAACGCATTCAAAAACACTGCGGTAAATGCATCCAACACGCACCCAAAGCGTGCTGCTTGTTTGGATGTGTCTTTGCTGCAGCAGAAATGCACCCTATAATTTTAAATAGGGTGTCTGCTGCATGAAATGGATCAAGAATTGACATGTCAATTCTTTGAATGGATCGGAAAGATGCATGAGAAAGACGCAAAGAAACACATATCAGTGATCACTCGTCTGAACGCTCATGCGTGTTTTCCATTGAAAGCAACGTAAATCACACAGCACATTGTTAGATGCATTTTTGGGTCCGAAACATGGATCCAAACACACATCTAAGAAACACTGTGTGAATATCCCCTAAAGGTTCCCGCCATAGACATTGATGGGAGAGCGAGCCCCAAAACCTCTCAGTTTCGAATGACACACTTGGCTGTACTCGGAATTCCCATTGATTGCAAAACAGAGAGCTTGTTGTTGAGAAAGGTGTGAGCTCCAGCATTGGGAACAGCACCTATCAGAAATTGATTGCACAACCTATTGATATGCCATCAATTTCTATAGAGAAAGAATCCATTTAAAGCTTCACCTCTACCACATAAAGTGAGCCTATAAATGAGCCTATAAAACACAATCATTTATGATCTTCCAATGGTGCTTTGTTCATGATTAGGAATTTCTGAAGTTCTGTAAAAAAGGAGGGTTTGCAGCTTGTTGTAATATAGTTCCGAAAACCTGGTTTACTATTATTGAATGTAAATAAGGTCCAAAGGAGTTAATGTTGTATTTTAAAGCTGCAGGACTGGTATCGCGCCAGCATTCCTGGTTGCTAAGCAACTTTACCATCTGCTATAATGCTTTTTTATGCAGCTGCAGATACACAAACTTACAGCACCCTTTATTTTCTGAAAATGTCCAAATCTGTATACCAATCTAAACATCCTTGATCCATAGGAAGCTGCCGCGCAGAGAAAAATCTGCCGAAAAAGATTTCAGATTTCCTAGCCAAGAGTAAGCCACCTATGCAGAATTTCACATTGTTTTCCCATAATTTACTAATAAGTTGTTTACCTTCCTATTGCAGTTACATAAAGCCAGTCAAGCTTTTCGCATTTAGACTTGTCGTCCTGTAGCTGTAAAGGGATTGCTGTTTGTTCACATATCGGTTTTAAACTTAGAGATCATCATTTTCCATGGTCACTGCACCTGCCTGTTGACATAGCAACAATGTGTTAAATTCCAGCACACCAGCCATGTTATGTTCTGCACAACGCTTGGTGAATTCACAATCATTTTTCCATTCACTTTAAGAGCAATTCTTAACCTTAAACCACAATTGAAAAAAAAAACCTGCGCCACAGTAATGGGCAGGAGGAAAGTACCACCAGGGGGGTTATTTTAAGGTTGTCACTACCCTGGAGTAAAAAGAAGGGACACCCTGTAAACTGCCAAACTGCAACACAGTGTAATACTGGTGAGAAGATAAGGTAGGCCACAACCTAGTGATGTTAACAAATGTATTTAACTGGATAGGAACAGGAACCTGGTACAGTAACACACTTCCTTTACTGCTATCTGGTATCCAGTGGATGCAGGATGCTGCAACTTTCAACCTTCCGTTCCATTTTTGCAGCGGCACACCTGTGGAATGGGAGTCTCCCTCTCCATTCACATTCTGTGTGTCCTTGTACTCCAATCAGTTCCCCATGTGACTCTCTGGTACAGCCACACTAAAGGGAAATTTGGACAATCATATGGCAATCATATTTTGTGCTATACAAAAATATTGTTCGGTAATGACTGTTAGGGTAGAGTTGGTCACTAGAAAAAGATGACCACTAAAAACAGAAATTTTTACAAATATGTCCCATGAGAAAATGGATTAGGAAAGGTGTCCACACCGATAGTCCTATATGTCTTGATTCAAGATATCCACACAAGGAATATCAGAAAGGGGTTTGCTTGGATGGAAGTCACCTGGATATGTCCATAAGTTGCTGATCTTTCTTGGGAATACTGCATATAGTGATCCTGTACATTGTTGAATATCTGGTAGGGTGGATCCAGAAGCAGCATGGGTCTATCCATACATGAATCTCTGCTCTTCCCAACTTCTCCACTTGTATGTAAGGCAGTTTATAACTAGGCAGTCTATAGACTTTTTTTGTATAGCACATTAAAATGTCACTGTTTGCATCATATAGTGGTTGTTGTGAAAAGCATGTCGGGATCCACCTGGCATTCCCTCATTTGGGTAGGTGCTCAATGTAGGTATGGATATACATTGTTTTGTCCACTGTAATTTCTTTATTGTCTTTATAACCTTATGCCTTGAATATATCCTACTTCCTTTATGACTATCTTACATATATTTAATGTATTATTATTGATGGTGATGTTCTACTTTGGTTTATCCACTGTGCCCTTTTTTAATATAATTCAATAAAACTTTTTGCATTTTAAGGATGTATTGCTCCTATCTTTTGATTCAATAATTAGACTGGGAGTTATCCTATAGTTGTATTTAAGGAGGTTGGCAATTGGGGTCGGCTTTGCCTGTGATTATTTCTGGCTTTTCTTGTTTCTCCACTTGTATGTAAGGCAGTTTATAAACAGGGAGTCTATGGACTTTTTTGTGTAGCACAATAAAATGTCACTATTTTGCATCTTACAGCATTCTTTTATAGAGTGCCGTGGATAATTCCATACATTTATACAGAGGAACATTATTTGTCCTTTTTTCACACAGCACCTCCTATATACATAGAGTGTGAGTATTTCTCATTTTAATTTTCCGCTTAGGGTATGTTTACACGGCGTGTTGGATTCATTTTTGGATCCATTTGGATCCGAAAAACACATTCAAAAGCGCAGTGTAAATCACATCCAAAATGCATCCAACACATATCCAACACGCAGATGCCTGTTTGGATGCCTTATAACCTGATCCTTTTATCCAACAGTAATTTGCACATTATTCTTTCATGCACTTCATCTTCGTATTTACAGACACCAGGTTATAAGGTCATCATTGCCCCACTTTCCTTTATGAGTCAGAGCAAAGAGCCACTAACAAGCAGTAGCCCTCACACTGGTGGACTCAAGCCCTCTGTTTATTGCATGGTCACCCATTCATTTGAATGCTACACATAATCCTGCATTTCTCCTGTAGCGGTAACTGCAGAGAACATGAGCAGATGTCTGCCACCGATCTTTATTAATAAGACAGCCAAAAAACTCTGCTGTGAGTTTTATGGCTCTGATATTAAAGGGGTTGTCTTGGCTCAGACAAAGGGAAAGGTCATATTCCTATATTATTTGACTTAAAACATAGTGTAAATGTTAACATAGTTTCCAACAATATGTTTCAAATGGGAACAACTGTGACAGGTGCCACTCCCACAAATTATCACTAGTTAAAGTATTTTGTCTGTATATATAATTGACAAATGTCTGTCATCCTGATTAAATGGTGTAAAGTCACATGCAACCGCCCATTGATGACATTGGGATTATTTATCTTCAATTAATTCTTGTTTTTCTTGTTGAACATTAGTCAAGTTATTACGCAGTTATTCCTTTGTCCTAAAACTAACATTGTGGGAGAGATCAAAGACCAATGCAAGAGGATGAGCCCATGGTCAGCATGGCCTTTGACACAGATTTTGTTCTTTTCATACTTGTTACTGGTTAATCAGTAACATTTCTTATTTATAAGGAAGGTGCAGACTTGAAAAACATGATCCAGTGAAGAGTTTCAACATTTGGATATTGACAATTCCAAAAATGGCAAAATATTTCATAATTGTTTTCATTCCTATCATTCTCCATTGTGTATTTGGAGATCAAGGTATTGTAAGACTGTCTACTCGTTAATACTGTTTGTTGATTTCTGAAATCTGTTTTTGGTTAACTTTACTTTTCCTAGATGCGTTTTTTTGTTTTGTGACTTTGTAAACATTATAATTTCATAGACCAAAATTATGCCATCTCCTATGGGCATGCAAGATTACTCCTCTAGAATTAGCATTGCTAGATCCATTGGACCTTTACATTGCATTTTCAGTTTCTTTATTTAAAATGTATGCCCATCTCTATGTGTGGACTTCACTGAGACACGCTACAAGAAAGCACCATGGGGCTTGTTGGTCGCACAGTACTGTCTCATTTATTCAATTCTAAAGGTAGTCAACGTAAAAGCTAAGACATGTATTTAGTCTGAAAATGCCGTACATATCCTTATGTTTAGGGAAAGTCCACCGATGCTAGTATGTAAAATATCTCAATGACTTTTCAAAAATAGTAAGAGGTGCCCAGAATCTTACATTCTTTATTTCACTCCATGCACTGCATCTGTCCCCTGTAAGAGAATAAATCTGTTTGGCTCTCAACAATAGCCGAGGTACTTGTTAAAGGTTATTGCAATCCACTGGCTGGACCAATATCTAAACCAAGCACTTCTCACTTTTGTCTCACTTTCACACCCTCATAGATTGTAAGCTCATGTGAGCAAATCCCTCACACTTGTTTAATCTGTAAGTAGCTTTTTACTGTGTAATGTTTGGTTTCGTCTAAATTGCAAAGTGCTGAGGAATTTGTGGGCGCTATATAAACAAAAATGATTATTTTTATTATCCACTAAATATTTGGAAGAAATCAATGGCACTCAGTGGGTCGAAACTTAAAATGTTATTGTTATAGACCAGCATCCAGGGGCACAACTAGAATTCCTATTCTGAAATTCATGGGGGGGTTAGGATTTAATACATAAATTAATAGTGGTATGTGGAGGCAAAGGGATGAAAAATACATATCATTTAATTCTATATCATATAAGTAGGTACCCCATTTTGTGCTAATTATTCTTGTAATATATCTTTGGAGAATCTGGAGATCTACTTTTCTGACACAGGACTCCAAATCCTCTGCTTATCTCCACACAGCTTAAATATATGGCAGTATGATGGTACAGTGTTTAGCACTGTTACATTGCAGCACTATGATCCTTTGATTCAATTTCAACCAAGGACACCATCTGCATACAGTCTATATATTCTCCCCATCTGTGAGTGGGTTTTCTTTGCTTACTTCAGTTTCCTTCCCACACTTCAAAAATATACAAATAGGTTAATGTAGACTATAAATTGTGAGTTTCAAAGGGGCCAGGGAGCAATGTGAATGATGACAATCTCTGTACAGCGCTGTGGATATAACAGCACTATATAAATGCATAAAGTGAATAAATAACTCCTGTCTGCAAACAGTTAAATAAGCAGCGCTTACCCAGGGATCCAAGGAATATGTCCTGGATTCGGGAGATATACATTCACCACCTGAGGCCTCTATGTTTGTGGGGCCCCCAGGCAAATGCCTATAGTGCCGAAGGATAAAATGGCCCTGGCTACCATCGTCTTTCACAAGTCCACCCATAGAAATTGCCCTGAAAGCAGGTATACAGTACATATTGACACAATGTTGGTGCCATTTAGCATAGTAGCAATAGAGATAAATGATCAGGTAATTAAAAAGAGACTGCAACAATTAAGCAGATTTACTATAGTAGCTATGCCAGAATTCTGGTGAAATTTGTGCCAAAATACTGGCGTACATGTTTTACACCACTTTTATTATTTATTTTAGACAGTTCTGTGCTTCCTCCCATAAAGGGGTGTGGCTTCATGAATAAGGGTGGGGGTTTGTGGAAAGGGTGTGGCTTACTGTCTGATGCCGTGCAACAAAAAATATGGCAACATTTAGGTGAAGTTATTGCCATAAACTAGTACAATTAAAACAGATTGTAAACTTAGACTTAGCAGTCTGAACATTCACCAGATTTATCAACACTATGATAAATTTGCCATATTTTTAGACTGTGTAATCTAAGTTTACATTGTCTAAGTATAAGATAGCATTTCTAAATCTGCCCTAATATATCTCTAGCACAACATCGACAGAGTCCCTGTTAACAATATACAGATTTCCTCCATTAACAAAAGCTTAATAGTCACCACAGTACAAAACCCAATGCAACGATAAAGACATGGGGTCCCCAGTACACCTAGTACCACCTACATTAAAGGTGCAGCCATTAAAGGGTTACTCCCACTTTATTGACTGGTAATAAATTATTAGCTCACATGTTTTTAAGCACTTTTGTAATGTAGCCAGGAATTGTGATTGCGCATCTAATCCCGGCCACTGCCAATTCCGATATATTATTGGAAGCGATCCTGGGCATGCACAGTAGTGTCAGACTAAAGTGTCTTCATTACCAAGCTGGAGCCTCACTGACATAGTAACGTGGCTTCACCCCGCCACCCACACCACAGTCCAAGAGGACAGAGCAACACTGAGCGGACAACAGGGTCAAAACGGATGAAGCAACCCCAGGGCACTTTGCTATGAGAGCCGCATTGCACAGACAGGAGGTAGGTGCGGAAGCAGTTGTGCTCACTGTTGTCAACCCTGTCACCAGGGACGTTGCTAGGGTCTTAAAACATCCGGGGCCTGGGCCCTTTGTGTTACGTTTTGCTCAGTAGGGCTGCATGCACACAGCATTTTTCATGCCACATTGTATTTTTACAAAGAAAAAAAGTTATGTTCCTGTCACTAATTTTATGCATATTCCACGCATATATTGTCCATCAGTATAGGTAGGTAGGTAATAAGGCCTCCAGTAGATATAGGCAGGTAATAGGGCCCCCAGTATAGCTATGCAGGTAATAGGGCTCCCAGAAGATATAGGCAGGTAATATATTCCCACGTATATAGATAGGTAGATAATAGGGACCCCAGTATATGGATAGGTAGGTAATAGGGCCTCTAGTATAGCTAGGCAGGTAATAGGGCCCCCAGTAGATATAGGCAGGTAATAGGGCCCCCAGTAAATATAGGCAGGTAATAGGGTCCCCAGCAGATATAGGCAGGTAATAGGGCTCTCAGTATATATAGGCATGTAATAGACCCCCAGTACAGATATAGGCAGGTAATAGAGCCCCAGTTTAGATATAGGCAAGTAATAGGGCCCCAAGTATATATAGTCAGGTAATAGGGCCCCCAGTAAATATAGACAGGTAATAGGGTCCCCAGCAAATATAGGCAGGTAATAGGGCCCTCAGTATATATAGGGAGGTAATGGACCCCCAGTACAGGTATAGGCAGGTAATAGGGCCCCAGTTTAGATATAGGCAAGTAATAGGGCCCCAAGTGTATATAGGCAGGGTAATAGCGCCCCCAGTAGATATAGGCAGGTAATAGAGCCCCCAGCAGATATAGGCAGGTAATAGGGCACACAGTATATATTGGCAGGCAATAGGTCCCCAGTATAGATATAGGCAGGTAATAGGGCATCAGTATAGATATAGGTAGGTAATAGGACCCCCAGTAGATATAGGTAGGTAATAGGTCCCCCAGTAGATATAAGCAGGTAATAGGGCCCCCAGTAAATGTAGGCAGGTAATAGGGCCCCCAGTAAATATAGGCAGCTAATGGGGCTCCCAGTAGATATAGGCAAGTAATAGAGCTGATAGTACAGCTAGGCGGGTAATAGGGTCCTCAGCAGATATAGGCAGGTAATAAGGCCATCAGTATAGATATAGGTAGGTTATAGGGCCTCCAGTATATAGGCAGGTAATAGGGTCCCACTGTATAGATATAGGTAGGTAATAGGGCCCCCAGTATATATAGGTAGGTAATAGGGCCCCCAGTATAGATAGGCAGGTAATAGGGCCCCCAGTAAATATAAGCAGGTAATATGACCCCCAGTAGATATAGGTAGGTAATAGGCCCCCAGTATAGATATAGGAAGGTGATAGGAACCCCACTCGATATAGGTAGGTAATATTGCCCACAGTAGATATAGGCGTGACATGGCCCCCAGTAGATATAGGTAGGTAATAGGCCCCCAGTATAGCTGGACTGGTAATAGGGCCCCCAGTATATATAGGCAGGTATTAGGGCCCCCACTAGATGTAGGCAGGTAATTGTGCATATTAAAAATAAAAAATAATAGTACTCACCTTTCCCCCACTCCCTAAAGGTCCTGCTGGGTTCTGTCTTCTTTGCCAGATACTCCGGAGTGCCGCAAGTAGGCTTGGACTGGCCCATTGGGGAATAGGGGAAACCCCCGCTGGGCCCCTGAGCATAGTAGACCTGGAGTTGTTTTTTAACTGCACACACATACTCAGAAGAGGCAAAAAAGTCGAGAAAGAGAGACAAGAGGCAGAGCATAGGAGGCATGTACAGTCATCTACAGCAGCTGTAGGGGAGGTCCCTAAAATAAACTTTACCGGTGGGCCCAGAAAGCGCTCAACTGATGGGCCTATAGAGTCAATTCCACCTGTGGGCCCTAGGCACACTGGCTGCAAGCCTGTGAGGTTTGGGGCACCTGCAGTTTTAAACTGCCTAGTGACACCCCTGCCTGTCACCTCTGCTCTAGCTAGTCACAGCTGACAGAGCTATTCTTCACCCTGCCACCCACACAACAGCCCGGGAGGACAGTTCAATGAAGTGACAAAGAGCATAAACTGATGTTCCCTGCAGCAGCATCAATGAAAAAGAGAAAATGGACCCGACGCACGTGCAGGATAAAAAGCCCGAGCTAGAGGCTTTTACATTAAAAAAGTATTTATTCTTAAAAATGCAAGATTTTACTCTCACAAAATTA
Organism: Phyllomedusa bahiana; assembly: GCA_025379985.1. NCBI lineage: Eukaryota > Metazoa > Chordata > Amphibia > Anura > Hylidae > Phyllomedusa > Phyllomedusa bahiana. Next base: position 31,382 of record JAODAL010045534.1, read on the forward strand.
AAAACAAAACATACAGATTATACTTTACGCGTTCGCAAGAGAGCCTCGCTTCATCAGAAGTATACATTTTATGGTGTTAGGACAGAATATATATAACGATACATGAGTTGCAATTGGATACACTTGTGTCTGCACCAATGACGTGCAGGGGCGGGGGTTCAGTAGTGTTACTGAAAGACATTGGAGAAGAATGTGTCTATCTGAGAGATCAAAGAAACCATTGGACAGAGGAAATGATCAAGGGAAACATTGGATGAGAAGATGTCAGTCAAAGAGATAGAAGCATTGAGAAAAAAAAGGAAGAAAATCCTTAGAAATGCAGGAAGGAGAACTAAAGAGGATCAATGTGAAGTAGCGTGATAATCGGCCAGTGATAACGTGATCTAGTTGTATTAGGTTTCAATTATAGATAGATTTGGTGCTTATATGCTCAGCCCCGTGATGTAGATAAATCACGGGGTGTATA